>JAQQSZ010010794.1:0-12417 GCA_028646595.1 Phalanger gymnotis
CTCGCGCACTGGGCTCTGCTTGGCTCAGCTCCGCTCCCCTCGGCTGGGGGCTGGGAGTTCTGTTCGGGACAGACCTTACCCCGAGACCATCCAGGCAGACCTGGGCTGGAGTCCTGCTTCCCTCTGCCCCTTTGTGGGTTCTGTAGTTCTAGAATTGGTTCAGAGCCATTTTTTCATAGGTTTTTGGAGGGACTTGGTGAGGAGCTCACGCCAGTTACTGCTTTCCAGTTGCCATCTTGGCTCCGCCCCCCCATTATCATCCTCTTTTGCAGATGAGGAAACAGAGTCAGAGTTTAATAAATCTGCCCAGTAATCACACAGCTAGTAAGTATCTGAAGCAGGATTTGAACTCATGTCTTCCCGACTCCAAGTCTACACTGCCTGGATGATTGCCTGTTTGTTCCACTGGCATCCCTCAGCTGCGCCGTGAGATCAACAAACCACTAGGATATGCTACTATATATTTGTCTCCTACCACAAACAAACGTGCCGGCCTCTAGATAAATAAGGCAATCTCTTCTAAGTTTGAGTAGTTAAGCCTGTTAAAAGCAGGGCTTAAGCTTTTCTCATTGTATCATCCTCTTAATTATAATAGAATCTGAAGCACTAATTCTGTCAAGAAGTTGAGCTCCAGACCACTATTCTGGAACAAATGAAATCTCTTCTTGGAAAAAGAGGTATTTTCCCTTCTTTCAATCCCAAATAGGAAAATGAACAGTCTTCCTTACTCCTGGTTCTTCCTCAAAGTCAAAGGTACCACCCAACAAAGTAAATAACAGGGGTAAAGTTCAGTTGAAAGGAATGACTTAGCTACATTTGCTTTGATGAACACAGAAAGGGGAAAACCTGGAGTCAGTGTGGACGTGAACATAACGTACTTATCCTTGGCTAAGGTATGAGAAGAAATACTGATCATTGCTCACATTCTATAGCAAGGAAAAACTCTTGACCTTTGCAAGTGTGGACCTGACAAACAAGACCACGGGAAAGTTGATAGCACAAGGGAGACACACAAAACACCTAGGAAACTAAAAGCACAATTTGTTTAAAGCTGTTCTTCAAGAAGCAATTATAATTTCCTTGTTATTTGTTTGAACGAGTAACTTGTTTTAAAAAGTTTAACTTTGAAAATAAACAATTTCAGTTGTGGGAAAAAAATGAATGAAACTATCACATTTTCCATTAAAAAGAGTTCTCCTGAATCTCAAATCAATCACTCAAAAACATTTCTTCAGTGCCTACTTTGTGCCAGTCACAGTCAGGGAGCTACAGTTGGGTTAGAGCCCATATATTTGTCCCTACTTAGATTTGTTTTTACTAGATGTAGACACAGAGTGAGTTAAACCAAAATTTAAGCAAAAGACCAGAATGTGTCCATTACAAAGCTGTATGATAGGGTGTATTGCAAGAAAATTCTCCCCAACTAATTCCAATTAAATTTGGGCTAGTTTAGAATATAGGTCACAGAATCCAGAACTGGAAGGGATTTTAGAAATCATCTAAGAGATACTGTGCTGAGACAGCAAAGAAAATTTCTTCCAGTTTCCTTGTTTTCCAAAACATCAGGAAGCACGTTCTTTCCTTTCAACTTGCTTCAAGTGAGAGCTCTGCTCACCATCTGCCCTGTTATCAAAAATGCCAACATTCAGAAAAGCTATATGCCAGGCTGAGCAACTCTATCTCTGCCAACTATGAAACATAATGCCTCCCTCATTCTTCCCATTTAGTGGGAGTGAGGTAAAGTCTTGCTAGAAAAGCGCCATGTTCTGTACGAGGCTTTGCTGGGGGGATCGATGCAGACAACCCAAATTTGCATCTCTAATTCTCTACTCATACGATGTGAACATAGCAATTGTTTCTTGAATTAAATTGCTGTACTGTCCTTTGCAAAGCAAAAGTCTATTAATGGATGACAGATCTCTAACTTAAGGAAGGAGTATTCTGAAGTGCTTAAACTTTGATATGCTATTTAGGAGCTGGCTGGTAAATGTTTAACACCTGGCTCACCATGGGAAAAATATATGCACAGCATACTTCTAAGTTTGATCCACAGGATGAACATTTTCTCCATCGCTTTACAAAACAATAAATCAAGCCCTGATTTATATCATTTGCCGATTTATGAGTTGTAAATGCTCACACTGAAAGTCTAACAATTGGCTGCTGGTGTGAGTTAAGATATCCCTAGTGCTTTTTCAATTTTACAGGATCAAAAATTCCAGAGCTAGAAGAGACCGCAGAGATCAATTGGTTCAACCTACTCTCTTTACAAAGGAGGACAGGGCGGTCTGGACAAACTGACCCACCCAGGATACGAGATGGCAAGCAATACAAGTGTGATCTGTGGTGTCTGGTCCCAAGCCGTGATCACAACACACAGCATCACCAGTGGGCAGGTTCTAGGTACCAGTCTAGGAGTCTGCTTTCTCACTCCTGAGGAGGAACCTAGAATTATGGGAGAGTAGCTGCACTTTCCAACTTTAATCAGAGGCATGGACGGTAAGAGGGAGAGAAGTGAGGGATTAATACTGGGTGTGTGTGTAGCCTGATACTGTGGTTGCAATAAACTATCTCCTGCTAGAAAGCTCTTAGAGGAGGACCCCTGCCATGGACCAAGTCCATTCTATTCAACTAATCCTTTGAGACAAATATGAGTCTGAAGTGCAATCAATACAGAGAGAATATCTTGTCTTTGAAAGGTCTTTTGCTGACTCTGTGCAGAGCTTAAACAAATGCAGGAACTGGCAAATCCATGGGGGAAAAAAGGTTATTTTCAAAGTTACAAGAATGTTGAGAAACACACAAAGACTTCAGCCTACCTCACTTCTTTTTAAACAAGGAACATAGGAGTTCTTAGACTTTAATTAGCTATCCCACATCTGCATGCAAATGATTAACATTTAGTCACATAACGCTGAATTATTCTTATAGAATACTTATTACTGCATTATCAACGTTGAACTGTGTAGGAAGAAGTAGATGGTAGCGTTACACACTGTCATATTTTGCACAGATGTTGGTCTATTCGTCAGTGATGAATATTAATACATACAGTAGAAATTATTCCAGCCTTCATAGCGTATAGAATTATGTCTATAGCATCAAACAGACCTAAGAAGGGATCTTAGAGATGATACAACACTTTTTTATAGATGAGGCAATGAAGGCTCAGAGACATTAGATGACTTTGCCTATAGCACATTACTCGTTAATAACTAAAATCTACTTTTCAAGCTAGTGTTCTTTCTATAGGACCATGAATTATGGAAATGCACACACAAACCAGCATGCTTTAAATATCTAGGTAGCCAGAAGGTGCATGATCACAGTACAAAGCTTGAACCTATGCTTTTAAAATTTCCTTGCTATTCCAAAAATGAATTAAGAACAGCATTGCATTCAACGTGGTGGTGCTCAACTTTAGGAAAAGCCTACACTAAATCTGCATGAAGTTCATGATATACTCAGACCTGAGGCTAATGGATACTAACGGATACTCTAAGTTTACCCCCAAATAATGTGATTCTCAGCCAACTTACCTCAAAAATCTCAAAGCCGTAAATGTCCAAAACTCCCATAACCTTCTTTCTCACTTTTGTTTGTGCCTTAAGTAAGAAACAAGAGTTGTAATTTCAGCATGAAATAAATCATTACCATAAAAATAGCAAAGCAAAAATGAGGTCTAGCGACAAATCACATGAATTCATTACCCCATGTTTTTTTTTTTTACAAAGAATAGAACAGTAATGAAGGACATGAGCTTAATTTGTTGAGTGTATGAAAAAGATTATAAATCAGCAATGATTGTTCCAGAAATTTTATTAGTAGGTAAGTCAGTCCATGTGACATAAAAGTCTTTAATTTAATAAAACAGATTTATAGCATTTTAGAGCTATAAAGGTCTCTCAGGTTCCTGGCTCCAAACAAGAGACATACAACAACAACATACATGCATGTCCAATAAAGTTTTAAGATCGTGCACTGCATGTTACTATATCAGAGACGTTAAGCCTTCACCACAATTTAAGACTTATAAGATAAATTCCTCCTACGTGCCAATGAAGAGTAGACCTAGTAGCATTAAAAAAAAAACCACAAAATGTGCCTATGATAATAAAACTTGGAGCTTACTGCACCCCTCTCTCTACCTGCTGTGCTCTAGGCAACTGATTGCCTCTCTTTTTCCTTCTCTCAGCCCTGAATAAAACTCCCTCCTCTCCTTATTTTACTCAGAAAAATACAAATAAGCTCAATGATTTGCTAATGGACACGTAGCTGGTTAGAAGCAGGAAGAGCCAGTATCCAAGTTTTCTAAAACCCATTTGGTCTCTTGCTTCTTTTACTAATTGCTTATTTCTACTGAGATATTTTAATATAATGGTTAATAATAGCTATTTTAAATGTTTTGATATTGAAATTCAAAAATAAAAAGCAAAAGAGGACAGGATTATTTCAGCTATTTACTGAAACTGACTAGTATATAACAAGTATTTAAATAAATGCTTTCATTCATATGCCAATCAAGTCTCCTTTAAACCAATCTCTACAAAATTCTTTTTTTTTTAAATACTACTGATCACTTAAGAAAATGTTAGGTTGAATTTACTTAAATTGTAATTAGTACTTTTAATCCATTAGTACCTTAAAGTTTTCATCGTTATAACAACAGATTTATTTATGTTCAAACAGTTATTACCTTGATGCTTTCATTAATTCGATTCACCAGCCAGGAGAACAACCTGCTATAAAGGTTCTTAGCCAGGGCATCTCGTGCATAATAAGCCTATTAAAAATACACATATACAATTATTACAATCACTACTTTCATAGGCATTATGAGAAAAAAAACATGTTTAACTGTTTAAAACTAGGCAGAAGGAATCTGGTCCCTTTAAAAAGAGTTTAATTTCCTTTCAGATGCATGAAGACATCCATGGTGAGGGAATTAGCAATAGCTCATGCAAACACAGTAATATGGGTCTCATCTTTAGAACACAATTCAGATCTAACAGGAAGTTAGTAGGCAGGCAAGCAACAACCACTGTGTTCTGCATCCTAGAACTCTGGTTAAGCTAATGCCAGAAAAAACTAGACCTTGTCTGCCTTTAGTGCTCATTATGACGAACAGAGAGGAGCTAACCAGGTATTTAATACCTGTATTCTAACTAGGAGCTAAATATATGCTAAGCTATTAGAACTAAATAGATGCTAAAACATCCCAGCAGTAGCACCCAACAAACAGGATCTGTTAGAACAGCAAGATCTTTCAGAACAGAACTTGGAAGAAAGGTCAGGTGCCAATGTGTGTAAAGAGGGGGATAATCGGAGTTTATATCAGTAACAAGGTACAACATTTGTCCTTGGAAGTTCTTATTTCTATAATATGTTCTGGGGGTGCATGTACTTCATAGTTATTAAGTAGGAAATAAACTTGACTAATGTTGCTTAAATTTCTAAAGATTATTTTATTTCATAAAACTGTAAGTGAACATGTCGGATTTCCCTGTTTTTCTCAGTTATCAATGCCTGAAATAACTAATTGCTATGTGACTCTACTATGAGGCTACTAATTACTCTTCTTTCCCTGCGTAAACCTAGTCAAATGCCATGTCTTAGCAGCAGCAGCAGTAGTAGTAGTAGTAGTAGTGGTGGTGGTGGTGGTAGCAACAGCAACAGCAAACCTTTATTTAACATCTTAAGGTTAGAAAAGCATTTTACATATATTATCTCATTTGATTCTCACAAGAACCCTCTGCTATAATTATTCCCACTTTACAAATGAGGAAACTGAGTCTGGGGGAGGTTAAGTGACTTGCCCAGTTGCCACAGCTGGTAAGTGTTTGAGGAAAGATTTAAACTCAGGTATTCCTGATTCCAAGTCTTGCATTCTAACCACTAAGCAATGCTGCTGTCTCTTCTACCTCCACAGTGTCTCTCATGAGTCCCTCCTCTCTCCATATCTAAAACAACTGCTGTAGTTCAGGCCCTCATTATCTCTAGCCTGGACCAGCCATCTAATTGGTTTCTCTATCTCCAGTCTCTCTTCTCTAATCCACTCTCCACATAGGCATCAAAGTAATATTCCTAAATCACAAGTATGACCATGTCATCCTTTGCTCAAGATATTTTACTATTTCTCTTTGGCCTCTCGAAAGAGGTCCATGGATAGATTTCAGGAAATCCACATACCTGGATAGGAACACGAAAACACGCGCGCGCCCACACACACACACACACACACACACACACACATACACCCCCTCCTTTCCATCAATTAGTTTAAAACAGGATCCTAAGAAGAGTCCTGCAGGTTTCACCAGACTGACAAAGGGGTCCATAACATGAAAAAAGATTAAGAACCACTGCTTTAGAACAATGTGTAAATTCTTCTCCATTTGGCTTTAAAAATCCATTCACAATCTCCATTCTATCTTTCTGGGCTGACCGCACATTTTCTTTCCTTCATGTACTTTACATTCCAATGTGTGTAACATTCTCTGTAGAGGCTGTTTCTGCCCAGACTGTCCTCCAAGCCTGGAATGTACTCTATTCCTCCTCACCTCTGCCTCAGAGAATCCCCAGCTTCCAAAGTTCAGCTAAAGTCACAGCTCCCATAGGAAATCCATCCTGATTCTCCTGCCATTCTCCAATCACCAGTGCCTTCCCCGAGGCAATTATTTTAAATTCACTTTGTATATAGTTTGATTTTATATTTGTGCTCCTGTTGTTTTCCCCAAATAGAATGTAAGGCAGGCGTTCCAGCTTTTTTCCACTTTGTATTCCCAGTGCATACCACAGTGACTAGAACACAGTAGGCACTTAATAAATGTTTGTTGAATAAATGAATTGTTTAGTAGCAGCTACAACAAGAGAAGGTAGACTGCCTGCACCTGACCTTAACCTAGGTCACATCTCTAGATCCTAATGCTGAAACAATAAAAATGGCTAACATTTATATACGATACTGTACAGAAACCCTTTCCGGCCTGTAAAAAAGGTAGTAGATGCATCAAAGGTCTAGTATACAATTGTGAGACAAAGATTTCTTCAGAGGATCAGATTCTATCCATAGAAAACAAAATCAAAAGAAAACAAGAAGAGATGAAAACTGTCTAAATGCAGTGGAAAAAGAAAAAATGAATAAACAATAAGTAAGCAAAGCAAACACATATACACATACACTCACTAGAAATGTTTTAAAGAAATTTCAATTACATTTTTCTTTCCTACACTTTTTTAGGAGCCAATCACAGATTCCTTTAACAGTTTCCTCTTCCTGAAGACTATTTCTAAACTCATAAGAGTCTTGGTTTTTGTTTCTTCGTTAAAATACGCCTTTACTACCATTTGCAGTTCTGATCCTAAGATTAGGAAGGTAGGCGGCACAATGGGTTCGAGTGATGTACCTGGAGTCAGAAGACTTGAGTTCAAACCCTGCCTCAGACACTGACTAGCTGTGTGATCCCAGGCAAGTCCCAGACTCTCTCAGCTTTAGTTTCTGTAACACCTATGTCACAGGTTTGTTATGAAACTCAAACGAGACGACACGCACAGCACTCTGCGAAGCTTACAGCATGATAAGTACTGTTCCTGTTGTTGCTATTATTACTAAGTTTCAAAGGTCAATAATAGAAAAAAAGGAAAACTAGGCCTATTTTACAGGTACTCACTTTCCTTTTTCTCTATAAAGTTTTACAAGTCCCCTAAAATGCACAGGCATTTTGGTTTTATGCAAAAGAAATCTATACTCTGAGGCTGAGAAAATCTAAAGAACTGATCAATCAACTCATCGATAAACATGTATTAAGCATCTAAGATAAGGAAAGAGAGCAACCTGTGTAAAAAGTACCAGGACTCTTCTACGAGGTTAGAGCAATTCTGCCAGCTGTCATACGTACCAAACGGGTAACCTTCCTAGGGCAAACTGATATTCCAATGGGGGAACCAGGGAACACTCACTGTACTACTGATGTCAATATTTCCTGGTTGACCCTCCAGACCTCTACTCATCACCTCACCAGGCTTCACGTGTGCCATGCTAACTGCTTTCCTTGAATATCATCAAGAAAATGGGGCTAATATCTAGATGCCTTGCCTATCTTTCACTGTCATGAGGAGCAGCTGTGAGAGAAGGTGCAAAAGTGCTTTTAAAAGCATCAGGGCTGATTATTCAATCAAGGCCAAATAGAATGGGCCTTGTAGGACAGAGCTGTCAGAATCAGAACTGCATCTTCACAGAAGAAAGTTCAGTCATGCTAAGGTGTAGGGCTATAGAATGAGATCTAAGGTGATACATGTTGGAGACCCTTGAGTATATAAGAGGAACAGAAGAAACTATATAATAAAATAAAAGCAAAGAGTAAAGATATTTTAAGAAAGTGAAAACTGGGAGAAAAGAACTTTGGGGCAATACATTTGGGGAAGTATCTGCATGGAAGCTTGCAACATATTTGGGTCTCCTACTTCTGTTTCATGTACAAGTATAAGATTGACAGTGTGTCTGAGTGTGTGTGCAACACACAATCAGTTAAATGCTTCTTACAGCGGAGTCATTGCTTTCCTTAAACCAGTGTTAGGCAGGAAGATTTTACTGTCAGCTTTTGTGTTAAACAGCATATTTGCTGCTCTTAACTGGCAGAGAGTGTACAGACTTGGGATGCCAAGAGTATGGCCGGGAAAGTGTTAAATGGAGGGAAAGGAGGAAGTCTGAGAAAGAGAAAGTCCACTTATCTACTGAGGTCTGGAATGTCAACCAGGAAATATTGAATTAGAGGGTCCTTACTGGGAAATGGTGGGAAATTATCTTGGTGAGCCTCAGAGTTCCAGCTTTGAGAATTGGTGAGAGGAAGCTGGACCATTGCTCAATGTCATACAAGGTTTGAAATTCTGATTCTGTATGAGTCACCGTATCAAAGAAAAGATCTGAATACTTCAGGGAAAGAAAGCCATGGGGCATTAAAAATGATAATAGTTTGGAAGAATGTAAGCTATGAGGAAAAGTTAGCAAATTCAATTCCATACTCATTGGTGGGGAGTGGAGAGAGAAGAAACCCTCCATTTGACATGAAAGGATTGGTAGAAATATATATATATATATATATATATATATATATATATATATATATATATATCTCTTTTTAAATGCTCATTACACATTAAAAAAAAACAATCACTATAATTGAGTTTTTCAAATAAAGCTAGAGAAGCTATAGACCAAAAAAAATATCTGTGTTTTGGAAAGAAAGCTGGTCTTGCTAAATACTGAGCTACCTTCCAACTCTAAGCCTATGATTCTATTAACTATTTCATAACAGAAATAAGGAGGGAGAAATGTCTCTTCAAGCTCTAATTTCATGATCCTATAAGAAAAAGGTGACTACAAGCTGGATTCACCTAGTAAGAGACACAGTACAAACTACGATAAAAAATAACTCTTCTAAAATAAGAAACAGCCAACCTTTTTAAAAATGGAAACTATATTACTGACATTTCTTGGGGGTTGTTAGACAAGGCTCTCCTCTAATTTATATGAAGTATAAATTATACAAAATATATATAACATATATAGCATATATTATATATCTATATATGATATAGTATATATAATATAAACATACATAAATTATACAAAATATAAATTACAATACAAAGCATGTATTTTGGGGGCAGGGACCTTAAAAAGGAGTATTTACCTTTGTAAGGAATATTGAATTGTATGAAGCTTGTGATCTGAATCTACCTTTACTCCAGGTATATAATAGGAAAGCATGTGGAAGAATGACCAGTGCAGGCAAGCAGCCAAACCCCACCCTGCATTCCACTACTCTGCAGTGGACGGGCCTAAAGCATACAAAGGGACTTAGCAAATGCAGTGTGTAGTAATGGAGAGATAGGAAATCCTGGGTCTAGCTCTGCTCTGCTCTAGTCTGCTGACTAGTGGGAAACTGGGCAAGAGACACAACCAGGATCCTAGTTTCCTTCATTTTTAAAATGGGGATAGAATACCTATACTCCCTTTTTTCTTTAACACAATAAAGATG
The DNA here is from genome assembly GCA_028646595.1 of Phalanger gymnotis. Lineage (NCBI taxonomy): Eukaryota > Metazoa > Chordata > Mammalia > Diprotodontia > Phalangeridae > Phalanger > Phalanger gymnotis. Next base: position 10,041 of record JAQQSZ010010794.1, read on the forward strand.
GAATTATACCATGCATGTGAATGCACTTTGAAATACAAAAATTGTTCTACAAGCACAGAATATCATTATCATTATTATTACTACCATTGTTAGAAAGAAAGAAAGGAAAAAAAAACCCACTTAAATATGCAGTTAGTAGGGCCAAACTCACTGTGAGAAAGAATAGCTCAGTAGCACATAAAGGAAACATTCACTTTAACATCCTTTTTGTAAGAGAAAACTAAAGCCATGCTTACAGTTCTTGGTCTGATTAAGCTAGAAAAAAATGAAATGCAAAGCTGATTTAAATAAGATTTTGTTTAAACAAACATAAATAAAACAGACACCATACATAAAGGCTATGAAGACTACTATAATGGACTGTCTTTGCTGCTGGACACACGTGTCCACCACGTTCATGAAAATTAAAGTAAAAAAGGGCAGTGAAACCATTCTCTTTACTCAGACAACAAGGGAATCCAGTTGGGATTTGGGATTTTACCTGAGCCACATTTAGCGTTGTTGAAACTTTCTCCTGTTTGGCTTCAACTGTTCGGAAGCTGAAAGCCCTTTCTAGGACTGACTGATCGATGCCAGTCAACTCACAAATTTCTTTCAGCTCTGTGGAGAAAAAAAGAAAAAGAAACAAAAAAAAACCCAGAATGTGACTCTGAGGGTTACAAAACACACTCTAAGAATTCATCATGAGAAATTTAACTGCTTTCTCCATCATCTTCTACTACCAATTCATTCCAACTGACTTTTTCCCAAGCATTCATATGCTCAGAATTTACTTTGGATTACATTTAGGTGTAGCTTAAATACCATGTGAAGTAACATTCAGATAGAGCTACAGAAAAATACAGGTAAATTTCATGTTTGAAGCTTAAAACTGGGCAGCAGTTCAAAGCAAACTTGCCACACAAAAGTTCACCGACTTACCATTTTTATCTTTGATTTTGCTTTCATCTAAGCCATTCACTCGAGATTCAGGCTTGAACTCAATGTTCCCCAGTTTTAACACTGCTGCTATTACTTCCAAGACAGACTGGGCTTCATGATCCATAAAGCCCACGATCTGCATGGCATTCTGGGAAAAGGAAGTATGTGATTTTTGTTAACTAGAGAAAATTGTTTTTAAAAGTCATTTGAGAAAAGAAACACACCTCAGGGGCAAAAGCAATGGAAAAATATGAGCTTTCCAAACTTCTCCATTCCTGCTGAGAGCACCATCATCCTGCCAGTCACTCACAAAGTTGGTGTCATCCTCCATTGCATACTCTTACCCACCCCACTCCCATATCCAATCTGTTGCCAGGTCTTGTCACTTCCACCTTTATAAAATCTGTTATTACTCTCCCTTGGAGAGGTATCACTCAATTTTGATGGTGAAAACATATGGAACTAAAGCATAGTTGAAATAGTGTTGGACTTTTGAGTCCAACAAATTTTGGGTTCAATTTCTGCCCTAGACACCTAAATATTTCAGTTAACTTCTCTCTGCCTTAACTTCACCTATAAGATGAAGGGGTTGGATTCTGTGGCCTTAAAGGTCCCTTCTACCTCTAAATCGCTAACTGAGCCTATGATTCAATGTCCAATAATTCCCAAAGACCAGAACCTCAAGGTAATTTAAGAAGGAAATGTCTTACTCCTTTTTTATAGTGATAATGGTACTAAAATGTCAACCTTACAGCATGGAATTAATTTGAGCTAATAAAGTAAGGGAGAGAGGGGGCAGCATGGCAATAGATAGAGGGAAAGACTTGAAAATCAAGAAGTCCTGGATTCAAGTCTAGCCTTTGACAAATTCTGTATGAGTGAGCGTAGCAAGTTCCTTAACTTCTCAGTTCCCCAGGCAGCTCTTTAAAACTATAAGTTACAGTGGAGCCAAGACGGCAGCTGGAAAGCAGGGACTAGCGTGAGCTCCCAAGTCCAAGTCCCTCCAAAAACCTATAAAAAATGGCTCTGAACCAATTCTAGAACTGCAGAACCCACAAAACAGCAGAGTGAAGCAGGACACTAGCCCAGGACAGCCTGGATGGTCTCTGGGTAAGGTCTATCCCGCACAGAGCTGGAAGCGGAGCAGAGCCCAGCGTGGGCAGCGCAGACCAACCAGACCAGGAGCCAGGTGGAGCGTGCCCTAGCACCGTGAATCAGTGAGCTGCAACAGTTACCAGACTTCTCAACCCACAAACACCAAAGACAACAGAGAGTAGGTTAGCAGGAAAAGCTGCTGGGGACAAGGAGTTTGCAGTTGGGCCACTGCCCCAGGGGCAGCAGAGGTGGGGGTAGCTACAGAACTACAGCTGCAGTTGCTTCTGGCCCCAGGCCCACCTGGTGGGAGGAATTAAGTGGCTGATCACAGCAGGAGTGCAGAGCCTACTGAAGATCTAAG
>JAQQSZ010010795.1:0-12416 GCA_028646595.1 Phalanger gymnotis
TCTGCAGCTCTGTTGACTCAGAGTTCTTACTCCTTCTCCTTGGGCTGAATTCTGAATTCTGGCTTCTCTTCTGACTCCTGAATTCTCACTCCTCAATGGCTATCTTCTGGGTATATAGACTCTTTTTAGGGCTGGAGGGCTTCCAACCTCTCGTGACCTAATTAGCAAAAGGGTGTGGGCCTGAGGCTTCTCACCTAGTAGGGAAAGGGTGTAGGCCTGCCCACAATCAAGCCTCTCCTAATCAAGCTTCCCTTAACTAGCTCCACCTGAGAAGCTTCCCTTAACTAACTCTACCTGAGGCCTATTGAATGAAGATCTTTAATCACATTAACATCTCACTATTAACCCATGACCCTGAACAAGTCACTTATCTGTAAAATAACACACTTGCACTAAATGAGCTCTAAGGTTCCTTATAATTCCTAACAGTCCATGATTCTATGAGCATTTTTTACAATGGCGACAGGCGGAGGTGGGGGTGGGGAGTATATTTCTGAATCAGTGATTTCACTAGTGCACATACTCTTATAGGTAGCAAACACTGGCTTACAGAACCATGGAATTACATTCCTCAGACCAAGTGGGCCTCTTTGCCAGTAGTAAGAGGCATTTACAGAAGGAAAGGGAAGAAAGAAGGAAGAATACTGTATTGGATCGCTCTCTGAGGCATGAGATTTGATTACCAGTCTTTTAACATGCGTAACAGCAAACGTTAATATTTGCCACAAAATTATCCAGTCTCCTTTGAAATTCTGCCATGGTGTTAGGCTCTCTGACCTCCCAAGGTAGGGAATTCCACAGGCTGGCTTCATGCTATTTAATGCCTGCCATTCTCTCTTCTGTGTGTGTGTGTATGTCTCTCTCTCTTATCTTTCTCTCCTCTCTGTCTCTTTCTGTGTCTATTTCTCTCTATCTCTTTTTCTTTTTAAATAATATTTCTGAGGGAGCCCATCTTGAATTGCTATACAGTAGAACAAAAGTGAATTGGCTGGTTTCTTAATTTTACCACTGAAATTCCCATTTGCCTTTATTAAAAGGCTGGCTGGATCTAATCTTTCAGCCTGCATCTCTGCCCCAACCTAACTTCTCAATTATTATTCAGCTGTAAATGCAGTTTCTTCACTGTCATGGTTGTTTCTCTCAGACTAATTGCTTTAAAAAAATTATTGTTTTTGTGGGGTTTTTTTAACCTGCCAGCTAAAACATTTAAAACAAGCTGCAAAAACTTTCCTAGCCCTTCCCACACTAGTCAGTACATTAATAAAGGGAAGATGTGATGCTGTAAGGAATGCTTTTAAGACCATAGGATTCAAGGCTAGAAAGTGGAATAGAATCCTGGGATGACAGATGTAGAGCTGGACAGAGCCTTACATGTCACAGAGTCCAACCCCTTCATTTTATACATGAGAAAACTAAGACCCAAAGAGGTTAAATAGATAGGTTACATTGTAGTGGAAGGAGAGCTGGACTTAGAGCCAGGAAAACGTCCCTTTAAGGCCTGTCTCACACTCTTTCTAGCTAGATGACCCTGAGAAATCACTTAACTTCTCTGAGACTCAGTGTCCCCATCTGTAGTATGAGAGTCATGATAGCCCACTTCACAGGATATTGTGAGGCTCAAATGAGATAATAGATGCAGAGTACTTTACATACCTTAAATTATCATGTAAATGATAGTCAGGGCAGCTAGGTAGTGCCATAGTGCACAGAGCGCTGGGCCTGGAGTCAGAAAAACCTGAGCTCAAATCCAGCCTTAGACACTTACTAGCTGTGTGACCCTGGGCAAGTCACTTAACTCTGCCTCAATTTCCTCATCTGTCAACTGAGCTGGAGAAGAAAATGGCAAACCACTCTTTGCCAAGAAAACCCCAAATGGCATCACAAAGAGTTGGTCATGACTGAAACAACTGAACAACAAATGTTAGTCATTATTATTATTAATTGACTCACCTTAGATCATACGGCCAAAATTCAAACCCAGGTCCCCAAATCCACTAACACCAGAGCTGGCTCTTTTCCTTTCAAAGTTCAAAGATTCCCATAGCCCAACTTCTTTTCAATGTGGTCTAATTTCAATCAACCATTAGGCTCCTAGACCCTATGAGACTGTAACTGAATTCTAACCAATGGGGTTTTTGCATGCAGCTACTGTGTTCAAGGAAACATGATTCCTAGTTGGGAGAGAGAATGCCAAGTACGTCATGGTGCTTACTACCCACAGATGAGGCTGAGGAAATGCAGGACTTCTTTAGGGAGAGATAAATTAAGACTTTGGAAGCTGCCTGCATGTAGGGGAAGCAGGATCTTCAGTGTCCCTGATTTCCAACTTTGAAGACTATCCCCTTCCATGAGATCAAGCCCTTTTTCTTCATTAGTGAAGAGGTCTTATCTTACCCCCAGCAAAGAGCTCATTCACTATTGTGTACTGTCCAGTATATTCTCATCTGTAGAAATTCTCCAAATTCCTGTTAGTTTTTTTTTTGCTTGGATAAGTGGGTTTAGCAATAATCTGCTATTTGCGATGTTCATTTGTATAACTAACATTTGGTAGCAAGGGGCTAAGTTGGTAAGTGTAAGCTCCTTATTCAGAGAGACCTGAACTCCACCAAAATTACAACCCTGGGCCATCAATACTAGGATACAGACATAGGTCTAACCAGATTCCCTTCTAAGAGATTGGAGCACCTTGCCACTACCTTTCTCCTCCCTTCAAGACAGAAATCAGTTTCCCTTGGAGAATACTAGACCAGATTCCAGAGGAATCTTTCCTTGTAGCCATGTGTCTATTAATTGAGACAACCCAGGTGGACATATATAAGCATTCATTTTCTTAGCTGCTTTATCCCATGTCACCGAACTACATCTGGCCACCTCCCACTAAGACTATTACAAATCCTTCTCTTTTTTCACTGTAAGCTTTTTTAGGGGAGGGGCTGTGTCTTTTATGTGGCTCATATAGCTCTTGTCACACTTTACACCTCTAATACAAGCCAGACACTAGTCGTTCAGTCGTTTCAGTTGTGTTCCCCTCTCTGTGACCCCATTTGGGGTTTTCTAGGCAAAGATACTGGAGTGGTTTTGCCATTTCCTTCTCCAGTGGTTTTGCCATTTCCTTCTCATATTACAGATGAGGAAACTGAGGCAAACAGGGTTATATGACTTGCCCAGCATCACACAGCTAGTAAGTATCTGAGGTCAGATCCGAACTCGGGTCTCTCTGACTCCAGGCTCAGCATTCTATGCACTGCCCCATCTAACTGCTCAGCAACAACAGACAATGATAACAAAGCACTAAATAATGATGGCTGAAATGACCTTCTTTCAATAATAATAGCTGATGTTTATTTATATAGCATTTACTATGTGCCAGGGACTGTGCCAAGGGTTTTTTTTTTACAATTTTTATCTCATCTGATTCTCATAACAACCTTGGGAGGTAGGTGCTGTTAGATTCCCATTTTACAGACTCCAGGCCCAGCGCCATACCATGCCATGCCATGCCACCTACCTTTCTCTTATGAGGACTCTAATGAGTACCTTGGAGAAGGAAATGGCAAATCACTCCAGTACCTTCACCAAGAAAACACCAGGTAGGGTCAGGAAGAGTCAGACTCGACTGAAAAGCGACTGAATGACAACAAAATGAGCATTTGCCTATTGAAGGGTTCTTCTAAACTAAAGAGAAAAGGAAAAGGGGGAAAAGCTGAAGGGGAAGTCAACTGAACCTCATAATGGTGAGACTTAACCTCTGCCTTATCTGGCATATTATGATATTTCTGAATAGTATCATTCAGCCAAACTGGGTCTGCTGATCCTGATGCCAAGTACATTGTCAAGGCTCAACAAAGGATAGCATCATTTTCCTCTCTGTTGTAGTTTGGGTATAAACTTAAGAGTCACAGTTTATATCGTGGATCATTTACACATTTCTAGAAAACACTAAAAAGGCATTAAAATCAGCTAAGCTTCTGTACAGTTATGTGAAAGGCTAAGGAAGACAAGTGATTTTTATTGGAACGGTTAAAGAAAAAAACCCCACCAAAGATAATATCCATGCCGTTACTTCCATTTTGACCGGTACCATTATTTCTTGGTATATTAGGTTAATGGTTAAAGTCCATTCTCTCTTGTAGATTGCAAAGCTAGAATTTGATTGCTGAGACAAGTGTAATCAAATCTCATTTTTCAGAGTGCATGGCTTCTGACAAACTGTGCAGAACGCTATCCTTACACCAACCTGGACACTCATACAACACTACTTAAATGTCAGAATAAATGGTGTGTTGTTTGTTTTTTTAAAGATAGAATAACAGAGAATCTATGATGTCTGCCAATAAAGAGATGCCTGAAATGTTACTCATTACAGATAGAAAAAAAAATCTAAGAAAATAAGTGAAACATACTATGCCTAGAGGCAGCTAGGTGGTACAGTAGATAGACCCCAGGGCCTGGAGTCAGGAAGATCTGAGTTCAAATTCATCCTCAGGCACTTACTTGCTGTGTAACCTTGAGCAAGTCACTTTAACCTCTGTCTGCCTCAGTTTCCTTATCTGTAAAGGGGAAAAAAAGTGCTGCATCTGGAATCAGAGTCCCTGGGTTTGAATCGGAGGATAACGTCATCTTGCCTGTGTAATGCTGGGCAAATCATTTCTCCTCTCTGGATTTCTTCACCTAAATTAAGGAGGTGACCATCCAGCTCTAAATCTGTGATTGTTGGGGCGACGGAAGGGAGGGCAGACTGGGGAACAGGGCAACCAGAGTGTACGCCATCTTGGAGTGGGGCGGGGAGGAAACAGGGAGAAAATTTGTAATTCAAACGCCTGTGAAAATCAATGCTGAAAACCAAATATGTCAAAAATAAATTAAAAATAAATAAATAAATAAATAAAAATCTGTGATTGTGTTTTATTTTGAAATTCATATTCCTGCTCTAAGGGCCTGTGTGGCCTGATAGAATGTAGTAGGCTCCTTGAGGGCAGAGACTGCTTCATTTTTTATTATGCCCCCTCCATGCTTAGCCCATAATTAGCACTTGCACTATGATTCACATCACAATTCCTTGTACAGAATAGGCAATTTAATAAATGGTTGTTAATTGATTGGTTTTGTCATACTACTGCAAAGCCACATTTATTCAGAACCTATTCATTCAACATTTATTATAATTTCATTGGGGCTATGAGACTGGAATCTTCCTGAGGACAGGCCAGTAACATATATCTTCTTATCCTTCCCAACACCTAGCACTATGTGTTCTATACATACTAGGGGTTTAAGAAATGGTTCTTGAACTTGGTATTAGACTGAATTGAAATCTACTTTGTACTATCTGTTAAGAAAGGAATAATGCAGCTAATTAAAGGGGTTGAAAGCTGTATGGAGAGTATTTAACCTACTGATGTTAAACTACCTAACTCTAAGTATTTTTAACATTAATTTACATTGGATTGATATGCTGATTACAATTAGATTATACGTTTTCACTAAAACATGGAGGAGTTTGTTAATATTTGGAAGAACTTCATCTACCTAAACTAGTCTCTACTTTTTGTAAGCATCTTATGGTAAGGAATTAATTATCTACAAAGTCAGATTTCAGCAATGTCAACCATCTGGAATAACATTGAACCTGGAGCATTAAAATAAAGTGCCTACCTAGTTGACCATCCCAAGATCTTATACAGAAGAATGTGAGTATGATGGACCCTACCTTGTGACCTCACTGATAATAGCAACATAAGGGAGGGGGATAGGAAGGGCCTTATAAATATATACAAAGGTATAAAAGGTAGGGTTAATAGGTAGAGGAGAGGACAGAGAAAAGGAGAGAGCCAGGTAAAATACTCAAGAGTTTTTGAGGGGGGAAGAGAATGTAGAATCAGGGAAGACTTTATAGAACCCTGAAGGTAAGGAAAGCTTTGGAGAGGTGGAGTTGGGATGGGCATACATTCCAGGCAAGAGGGACAGTCTATGCGAATGAATGCTGCCACAAATGGTTTGGGGGAGGCAGGTTCAGCCAGATAAACAGTCAACTCTGAGGCCCTCTGTGTCTTGCCTCTCATCCTGATCCTGACCTCTCATATCCCCTACTTGGCTTCATACCCTCAGCATTTTGGATTTTATCATTCCAGAGAAACTCAGGTTCCTGACCTGTCCTACCTTTTGGTTTGAGCTAACCAAGACCTCAGTTTTGCCACTGAACTCAGCATTCATAAATTTCTTATGTTCTAAGTCCCTTCCCTTCCCTTCCCAGCTAACCACAAGGACTCCTCTTACTCAAAAAGTCTACAGATAGCTCAGAAAATGCCTGATAGGTTGTACCAGAACTGATCTGGTTAGCAACCTCTCCTCATTGTTCTTTGTGCTGATTCCTGCATGGGGGATGGGGAACTAGGACTCCTCTGCACACACAAACACACACACACTCAGCCTCAGACTCAGTCGTTCCTCCGCCCTAAGTATCTGACAGATTTAAGATCCTGCCTTTTTTTTCCCCAAGAGGGGATCACTTCCTCCATTCTAGCCCTAATGATTAGTCAAACACTGGAAAGTGCTGGTCTTCATGGCATGGCAGGGCGGAAAGGGGGTGAGGGTGGGGCAATAATGACAGCAGAGAAGATAGAAGCCAGGCTGAGGCTGACAAGCAGCTAACACTGGTGCTGTCAAAAAAGTGAGAGCAGAGGAAAGACAGAGCTGACGCTGAGAAATCACAGCGTGTTAGAATTGGAAGGAACTGAAGAGATCATGCAGACCAACCCTCTCACATTACATGTGAGGAAACTGAGGCCAAGTGACTTGTCCAATGTCACATTCCAAACCTAACTGGGAACAGAACCGGGGTCTTCTGACTCCCAATTTAGGGTTTTTTCTTCTATGCCGCACCAAACAAAAGTGCAAATAGTTCTGCCAAGTCGGGGCAGTTAGCCCTAACATCTAACACTGACATCTGCATGCTACTGTTTTTGCTTTTCTTTGTATCCCTACTACACATTCCCTGGCACATAGTAGATGCTAATAAATGTCTATTGACTGACTCACTGATATCAACTTTAGAACAGCTCTGCACTTTCCTGGCCCTTAGTCAAAGATGAAGAAGAGTCATTCCCTTCCAAAGGCCTTAAGGATTTCTCTGTGGAACAGTACATGACAAAAAATTTCCAAATAATGACCATTAGGTCATCCAGGAAATAATTAATTATGCTTAATATATTTTATATATGATAAGGTTAAAAAATTAGGGTAAAAATCCCACCAAAAATTGGGGTGTTTTTTGTTTGGTTTTGTTTTAAGAGTTATACCTTAGTTATCTGGAAAATTCATTTATATTGAAAAATTATTTCATTGACAATGAGTCATTGCCATACATAGTAGACCATCTACGTGGATTTGCCATATTGGGATTGCACAAATAAATGCAAGTATACATATATACATAAATATGAGCAATTGGCCACCTATGCAATGAACTGGTGCTATGAGGACCTTGTCCCTTTAAACTTCCCCAGTGACCCTTTGCTAGCTCCCAGAAGTTCATTATTAATTCTTCATTCCTGTGGATAAAGCAAATGAACCAAAGTTAGCCCAGGAAAGATAATGTATTAAACACTATCAGCTATTAACACTTTAGTAAGCTAGTTTATCAGAGCCTTTCTAAGCTGACAGCTTCTAAGGGCAGGTTTTATTAGAAAAAAAGATTTCTTATACCAGCATACACAAGACACTGCCCCAAGAAGAAAGGCGTAGATGGAGAAAACACAAGGGGTGCGGGGTGCCCAGAGAAGGTCGGCTGCAAAGAGTGAGAAGGGCAGAGGAAGGGTAGATGGATGCACCGCAGACAAACCTTGCTGACTCTACAGCTTTGCCCAGAGCCAGCCCTAAGTGAAATACATTAAATTTAGGTTCGTTCCCATGTATACAGTTATTTAATTCAATTCAACAAATATTTATTAAGCATCTATTATATGCAAGTTGAGATCTCAGTACTCTAGCCTAAAGGTTAGAGAGCCAGTCTCAGAATCAGGAAGACCTGATTTAAGTCTTGTTTCTGACACATATTGGTGACCCTTGGCAAGCCCTAGGAAATTCTCTGAAATTGCAGAGCAGTTGTCCATAAGCATTGATAGAAGAAGTTTCTTGACCCAACATCCCCAACAGCATTGAAACCACAGGTTTAGACAAACGTGATGAGGGGGGCAGGAAGGGGCATATAACTATATACACAGGTACAGGTTTAATAAAAGGTAGGCTGTAACAGGTGGAGGAGGAGCCAGAGAAAAGGAGAGATCCAGGTAAAATACTCAGGAATATTTAAGGAGAGAGAGAATGCTGGATCAGGGAAGACTTCACAGAAGAGGTAGCACCTGAGCTAAACCCTGAAGGCAAAGAAAGTTTGGAAAGGTGGCATTGAGAAGGGTGCACATTCCAGGCAAGAGGGACAGCCTGTGTGAATGACTGCAGGAAGTAGGAGATGAGCACCATCTTGAATTTAGGCCACAGCTCATGATCCGAGGTGAATGAAGTAGGTAGTGCCTGAACACAAGAAATGTGAAGTAAGTCTAAAAGGTTAGGTTGGAGTGAGATTGCAAGGAACTTTGAATGCCAGGTTGGGAGGTTTTTGGACTGGGTGGGGTGGGGTGAGGATGACATGGTTAGACACATTAAGAAGATTATTTTGACAGCTCTGTGAAGGATGGATTGGAGGAAGAAGAGACTGGCATCAGGGACACCAGTTAGATTCAAAGGTAGGATCATTGTAGGGTGACTTTAATTCGGGAATTCTTCTCAAAGGAAGTCACGATATGTAATTATCATGATATGTAACTACGAGGTAACTCTTCAACAAAATAGCTGTATGGAGTCCAGAGAACTACCCAAAGGGGGTACGGAAGCCTTTTTAAACAAATGTGGCAAAGAAGTCCTAGTAGTTTTCTGAAGGTGCCCAGAATCGTCTTACCTTTTATAAGATCATGAATCTGGAGCTCGGAGATGAACCCCTTTATTTTACAGAAAGGAAGCTGAGGCTTATCAGGGCTAAGTGACTTGCCCAGGATCACACAGACAATAAGTGGCTGAGGTGGGATTTGAACCCAGGTCTCTCCATTACACCATGATGGATTCAAACAAAGGTTCTTTTCATTGAACCATTCTGCCTGTCTTTTAATTATCTTCACCAAAGGACCAAAATTTCATTCCAGAGGCATATCCCTCCATCGTGCTAATTTGGACTCCTCTCTACATCTTTTCTCACTCCCCTATTTTTCAGCTCTTTGTGAAAGCTGAATTAGTTGCTTTTTAAACTCAAATGATCTCATTTATCCCACTCATCCACGATCCCGCTCTCATATTCAGATTGAGTCACTCAATCAGTTTCAGCATCATCCACTCCCCACTTGATTAAATTCTAAATGTTATCATCAGAGTATTTTAGGGAGATAATATGTTATAAAAATTTTAAGTAATTTTTAATTAACATCATAATATGTTCTTAATTGAATTTTTCAAAAAGTTGTTCAAACTTATGCACTCCTTGCCACTAAGTAGAGTTTGAACACAAAACACTTATAATTGTATTTTTTCTAAATATAACCCAGTAGAATTCTTTGGCAAGCCGATCATTCCCACAGAGCTGCTTTCTTTTAAGAAGAGAGGAGAAAATAATGAGGAACCTTAATATTTCTTTAGAATATTCTGGGAACCAAAATATGATTCAGACCAAGAATGAAGACATTGACAACCTCAGTATTCACTCGGTGGGAGACAGCTAGGTGGTCTGATTGATAGAGTGCTGGGCCCAGAATCAGAAAGACTGCTCTTCAGGACTGCCCTCCAAATTCGGCTTCAGACAGTTACTAGCTGTGACCCTTAACCCTATTTGTCTCAGTTTCCTCATCTGTAAAAGGAGCTAGAAAAAGAAATGGCGAACCACTCCAGTATTTGTCAAGAGAACCCCAAATGCGGCCATGACTGAAAAACAACAACGAAATTCACTTGGTGAGACAAGTAATTCTTTTTTTTTTTCTTAAACCCCAATGTGGGAAGACTTCAGACTTCAGAGCCCTGGGCCTGACCTACATACATCTCTTCCCACCACATGCACGTACACACACCAATCTCTGTATCTCAGCATGTAAAGGACCATTTGTTAGCTAGGATTGGGGTCAGGCAGGAAGTATCACTAAGCCTTGGTTTATATCAATGAAAGGTTGGTTATCATTTATGCTAAAGCTACCACACCGGTTTCTATCCAGTTATAAGCAAGGAATTTAGAGTTTTACTGCAATTTTTTCCTTAATAGCTACCCTGAGGAAAGTAAAGCAAAGCAAAGCAAAGCAGGTTGCTGTTTGCTTATAGGAAGAGTCAGTGTTTTATGACATGCACAAACCAGACTAGCTGTTTTGATGGACCTGATAGAAGTCTATTAAGTCAGTAACAAAAACAATTGAGTTAGCAAAACAGCTGATTGAACCATTTGCTGTTTTTTAATTAGCATCCAGAAAGATCATTCAAAAGTGTTCAACTGTTTTGTGCATGTATATACAACCTCGGTCTAAAACCAGGGAAGGGAGGCATCTAGTCGAATGTTCCCCGAGGGCAGCATCTGTTTTGTTTTTATATACTCAGTGTTCAGCACAATGTCTCATACGTTGTAGTTGTTTGATGAATGTTTGTAACGATGAAATGTTTGTTGAATCCCTTTTATTAATGGTACTGTTTGCCTCTTTTTTTTCCTCTGCCTTGAAAAGGCTAGACGAGCCAGAAGGATTCGATTTCCTTAACATGGATGAGATTCTGAAAGTCCAAGGTAGAAGCAGTCAGTAGAAGGGGGAAGTAGTTTGTATTTCTACAACTTGGGTCTTACCACGGAAGACCTCAGGATTGTCAAGGTACCTATATGAGATGTTCCTTAAGGGTCATTGGCTTTGGAACTAGAAAAGACCTTGGGGTATATGGGGTATTCAGGAGAACTAATACCTATAGTGTGAAGGCTTGCTGAGCCCTTTTCCAGGCTGCTCATTCACCTTTGGTATCCACCTGCCACTCAACTCTCGCCATGGCTCTAAGAAGCCATTTTGGCAGATGGGCTGTTGGGGTGACTGACAGGCCTCAAACTGGTCAGTGAGTTGGGAGGATGTCTACCCCAAGCATATGAAGACTTCTCCCAACAGAATGGGTAGATGAGAACAATTTGTTCTAATGGCCAATAAGGTGGCTGAAGCAGGCACCGTAGGGCTCTTAGAGTTTGGTCAAACATTGAAGATGCCAAGGTCATCCAGTGCATCCCAGTGCATTCTGGGCCATCGCCAGTTGTCTTGACTTTTGTCTTGCCACTGGACTTCAATGACTCTCTGGAAGAGTCTGGAAATGAGGCTGATGACTTTTTGCAATTCTGCCTCACTTAAATTCAATTCATGAGCAAGTCAAGACATCACTGGTGTAAGGTTAATGGGGAGTAAGAACTTTCCCACCCATCAATGGCCTCATGTGGAGCCCATTAATGGAAGCTTGCTTGTAGGAAGGCTTACACGCCTTTTGTTAATTTCTAATTTGGCACTGAGCCTATTAGCTGAAAGAGTATATATTTTGACAGGTGAGTTTTAACTTTGGGGGCATGCTTATGAGAAAGATGTTGTGATGCCTCAATTGAGACTCCAAATGGCCTTATATTCAGAGCTCCCCAACTGCTCCAAGATAAAGGCTCTCTCAATTCAGTGGTGGATGTAAAGCTTTGATTCAGGCAGTAGAGATCTGTCTGTTGGTCTTTATTTCTCTTCTTTGTATTTCCTGTGTTTGTATTTTATGTGATTAAAAAAAAAAGATTGTTGACCTCTGAAAGCTATCTTTCCTTAATAAAGCAGATAAAAGAACCTGCACTAGCAGCTATCTTGGGTATGCCAGTGTGGTTGTCGTTACAACTGGTGATATCATTGGTCCTCTTGGAAAATGAAGGACAAATGACAACAGAAAAGACCTTAAAGATCATCCAGGCCCAAACACATCGAACCTTTTCCAGACAAGAAAATGAGGCCCAAAGAAGTGAAATGGTTTGCCAAAGATCATAGAGGTAGAAAGTAGGAAAGCTTCCATTTGGATCCAGACCTGATAGCCTAGGCTCTTCCCACTAGTCCACGGGGCCTGCTTCTTTAATATTTCCAAGATTCATTATCCCATACTGTGAAGACTTTTTCAACTTCTTAGTGAATGGACTTCCTGAGCTGCCGTGACCAAATTCCTTACCTGACGGTCATTACTAAAATAACTTTCTACCATATATTCTGACTTCATAATTAAAGAGACAGGCATTTTGTACTTCCTAACATTTCCCTGCTGTGGATTACTGACAGCTAGAATATAAACTCCTTCAATAGAATGTAAGCTTTTTGAGGGCAAGAGTTATTTCATTGATGTCTTTGTATCCT
>JAQQSZ010010796.1:0-12416 GCA_028646595.1 Phalanger gymnotis
AGAGGGGGCAGGTGAGGGGGAATGAGTGAATCTTGCTCTCATCAGATTTGACCTGAGGAGGGAATGACACACACACTCAATTGGGTGTATTACCCCACAGGAAAGAAGGAGGAAGGAGATAAAAAGGGGGGACAATAGAAGGGAGGGCAGATGGGGGAAGAAGTAATCAAAAGCAAACACTTTTGAAAAGGGACAGGATCAAGGGAGAAAATTGGATAAAGGAGGATAGGATAGGAAGGAGTAAAATATAGTTAGTCTTTCCCAACACGAGTATTGTGGAAGGGTTTTGCTTAATGATACACATGTGGCCTATGTTGAATTGCTTGCCTTCTTAGGGAGGGTGGGTGGAGAGGGAAGAGGAGAGAGAATTTGGAATTCAAAGTTTTAAAAGCAGATGTTCAAAAAAAAAGTTTTTGCATGCAACTAGGAAGTAAGATATATAAGCAATGGGGCATAAAAATCTATCTTGCCCTACAAGAAAATAGGGGAAAAGGGGAAGGGGGGAGTGGGGTGACAGAAGGGATGGTTGACTGGGCAACAGGTCAATCAGAATATATGCCATCTTGGAGTGAGGGGAGGGTAGAAATGTAGAGAAAATTTGTAATTCAAAATCTTGTGAAGATTAATGCTGAAAACTAAAAATATTAAATAAATAATAATTTTAAAAATAAAAATGTTAGTTTTATGTCATATAGATTTTATTTTTATTTACATATAAAAATATATAAAATAGTACAAATTAGTTTTTTTTTTAAAGAAAGAGCAAGGAATACCACATTTCCAAAAGGAAAAAAAAATTATCATAGTGAATTCACAAACAACAGAAAGGAAATAAATAACTATCAGAGACTATAATACCAAATTATATATCAACAGAATTGAGAATTTAAGGGAAACACTTAATTAAATGATATCAAAAAAGGTTAAATTCCAAGCCTTTCCTACTCCCTCAGACATTCGCTGTTCCAGAAATATGAGAAGAGAGTAGACCCTATATTCTTACCCTGTGAAGTCTTTATAAATTATATCCCTCTCATTCAATATCATGACTTTCCTCATTGTAGCTTCAATATAGTGCAGGTCAGCATAAGAAATTAAATGGGAATTTGGGGGGAGTTTTGCAGAAGCTGCAGATGACACATGAAGGCCAGCAGAAGGCACAGAAAATATTTAGAAACTCACAAATGAATGAAATTTATGTATAGTATTGTATAATAGCAACATATTTTATCCTCTAATACCATAATAATTCAGACATCTTCTATGGTACAAAGGGACAGTCAAAAATGTGGAAAGAGTAACTGTATAGTAAAAAGAGTTTGCAAGTCTAGGATTTCCCAAAAAAAGCAGGAAGTAAAATAGAGAACCCACAGTATACAATATGAATCAGGTATGGGGCAGGTAATTTATACCTACTAACCAAAAAAAAATGCCAAGCACAAAAGAATCCCAGGGTACTTAAGGAATAATTAGGGTAGAATTCAATCACATTAATTTGTAATGATGGTTACAACTAATTGGGCTAATACTTAAGCCTCATTAGAATATGATGCATTGTTGTAATACTACTATCCAGATGTTTTACCTTTTTCCTAGGCTAGGCATTGTCTGATGAAACAGCTAAGCTTGGATAAATCTTTCTGGTGAACATATTTTCCAATGAAGAAGGAAGTTTCCCTTGATGCTATACTATACCTCCTGCTGTTGCAACCACAAGCAACCACTACCATAGATGCTATCACCCTTTCTCTTTAAACATGAAGATCTCTTAAATTCACAAGTTTGACTGCTCATAGAAGGAAACATAAAAGAATCTGGAGCTACCAGAGACTTCAGTTCAAGTTGGCTACGTTATAGTCCCCAGCACTAAATGCCATGTAGGTGGAATTTCGTATTATCCAAAATGCCAGGGTAGAGAAGGACCCTGTCATTCCCCTTATCTCACTAGGATGACATCTTGACATCTGAGGAGTCACAGCCAAGAGATTCAAACCATAGCACTTTGTTCTTTTAACAGAAATAGTACTCTACCTCCCACCCCCACCTCATTGCTGGTGTCACAGGGCTGAAGAAGGACCAAAGAATAATACTATTCAGAGTTTTTCCACACCATATCAAAACACCAAGTTCTTTCACCAATACTTTACCAAACGGGTAAAAGCATTCCCAGAGTTCCCACATGGCCAACCGGAAGCAAGTGGAGACTATCTGTGCATACTTTGCATGACCCATGTTATATAATGAAGCAACATCATTATGCTTCAATACATAAGCACCAAATAGCCTAACAACCAATACTTAAAGGAAAAGTTAATTGAATTGCTAAAATAACCTAAGAACTAATACTTAAAAGGAAAACTAATTGAGTTACTAAAATACACTGATAAGACTTAATTTTATGTTCTACTTTCTACTATATATTTCTACTATATATTCAACTTTCAGTAGTTCATAAATCTAACAGAAAGATAAGCAAGAAGGAAATTATAGATCAGAAGAGAATCTCAGAAAGAGAAATAATACTTTAAGGCAGTATAGTGGATAGAGTGGCAGATTTGGCATCAGGAAAACTGAGTTCAAATTCTATCTCAGACAGTCTTACTAGCTGTGTGACTTTGAGTAAGTAAGTTGCTTAATATGTCAGATTTAATTTCCTCATCAGTAAAATGGAGGAAACAATAACACCTATTTCACAGATTATAAACTTGAGAAAATGGAAAGATAGCAGCACTTTTGGCAAAAATAGGAAAGTTTAGAAGGGGAGTGTTTGGGAAGAAAGATAATGAGTTCCATTTTGGACATGTTGAGTTTGAGATTTCTCTGGGACAGGCCATCATACTGCCCAGAAGCCCACTGAAGTCTTTCAGGCAGTCCTAGAAAAATGTAGAGTTGCCACTGCACACACTCTTGTTTGTCATAGTGACCCTCGGGAATCAACCATTGCAGGTCTGTCTCTAGTCTAACCTGTCACATGACCCACAACAACCAACCATAGTCAATCTGCCAAAGAAGTTGACAAGTTGTGCTGGTCTGCTCTAGAACACTCAATTAGAAATGTCAATAGGCATTTAGTGATCTGGAACTGAGCTAGATATATAGTCACCTGCAAAGAGTAATACTTAAACCCATGGGAGCTTATGAGATTGACAAGAGAGAAAGTGCATGGAGGGAGAAAAGCAGAAGGCCCAGGAAGGAACTTTGGAGAACATTCATTGTTAGAGAATGAGAATATAAAATACCAATATTAAAAAGTACACTTATCTTTCAGCATCATCAATACTTTTTAAAATGTGAAGTCAGAAAAAAGTAGAAAGATAGAAATATTAAATATATCCTTTACAGCCCATTATGCAATAAAAATATAATCAATAAAAGATATATGAGTAAAAGACATAGACCTGAATGGAAATTAAGTAACAATATCCTAAATAAAAATGAATACGTCAAAGAATAAATAAAAAAACAAAACATAAATTCATTTAACAAAAATATCTAGCAATTCTATTAAACATGTTGATAACAAACAACATATGTGGGATACAAGTGATCCCTAGAAAATTTATTTTTGAAACCCAGCTAACTAGTAAAAATGAGATTAACAAATTGATCATATAATTTAAAAAGTAGGTCAGTTAACACACGTAAAAAAATTGTGAAAATCAAAGGAAAAATAACATTGAAAACAAAGAATATTGAACTTAAAAAAGAATTAGGTTTAATAAAATGCTGTTAAAAATAAATCATTAGATAATTTCATCCTAAAACATCTTAAATGCTAATGAATTTTGTCATTTTAAAATATATATTTTTATATTATATATATATTAGTTTTATTTACATATAAAATATACAAAATAGTATAAATTAGGTTTTTTAAAAGAAAGAGCAAGAAATATCAAATTTCCAAAAGAAAAAAAAAGTATCATAGTGAATTCACAAAGAACAGAAAGGAAATAAATAAGGTTATCAGAGGCCATAATACCAAATTATGTATCAACAGAATTGAGAATTTAAGGGAAACACTTAATTGACTATAACATAAAATATTCAGTTAACAGATGTTATAATTCATTTCTCAACAAGCAGTTTGTTAGGTACAAAACCAAATTCTATTGAGGGAAATCAACATGAGCACAGATAAATGAATGAGTGAACAAAACAAAAAAATTATTCCTAGGGAGGACACCAGCAACTGGAGTGATGAGGACAGCCCAAACTTGGAAGAAGTTAGACATAGAGTTAAGAAGTAAAGTATTCTAATCTTGGGTACAGCCTGGACAAAGACATAGAAGTGGGAGATATGATATCTTATGTAGATAACAGTAAGAAAGACATTTTGTGCAGAATGTAAAAGTATGTGATACAGAATAATATGTAATCAATCTAGAAAGACAGATTGGAGCCAGGGCAAGAATGACTTTTAAATGACAAGTGGACAAGTTTATGTTTCACCCTGGCAACCTTTGAAGTTTCTTGAATGAGGGAGTGAAATGATTAGACTTGTATTTTGGGAATACCAATTTGACAGTTGTGTGACAGTTATAGAGGGGGCTAGACTGAAGGCAGTGAGACCATTTAGGAGGCAGTAGCCTAGGACAGAGGTAAGGAGGGCTTGAGTGAGGGTACTGACTATGTGAGTGAGGAGAAGGGGCTGAGGTATAAGAACTGATACTGAAGTAGAATCAATAGATTTGGCAACTCCAAGTATGATAGGGGTGGAGGAGGGAGAGGGAAGAATTCAGAATTACTCAAAGATTTCAAACCTGAATTTGAAGTCTAAGAATAAAAACAATGGTGGTGCCCTCAACAATTATATGGAAGTAAGGAAGAAAGGAGGGTTTGAGAGGAAAAATAATGATTTCTATTTGGGACGTGTTTAAGATCTCTAAAGGATATCCAATTGGAACTGTCCAAGGGTTTGTGCAGAATTTCATATGAAGTAGCTGGAAGAAGGATAAAGAATTAGACAGGCTAATTTGTAAAAGAAGCACCATTTAGCCTAAATCAATCTGATGCAAAATGTTCCATTCTTCCCTGAATCACACCACCACCATTCCCATTTCCCAAGACTGGACTTCTTTCTCAGTTTTACTAACTGGATCCAAACTGCAGAGTCAGCAGTTTGGACATATGTTTTGAATCAGAACACTTCCTGTTACATAGAAAACTCCATAGAAACAGTCTTCACTGGAACTTTTTGGATTAGATTCAGAGGCCAGACAAAGCTGAATTAGGAGTTGTGGTTATGCATGAGAGAGGGCTTTCATGGCAAAAAAAAAAAATGCAATCTTCAGTATGAATGTTGAGTGAGATACTGCAAAACTTTGGACATCAGTCTGATATGGGTTTAATTCACACTCTTAAGGAATGTTCCAAGGTACATTCCTCCCTCACGCCTGGGAATTCTCTTAGGTTAGCCCTGGTTAATTACCTATGTGATAAGTATAGAGCAGAGAGGAAGTTGATTGGGGTAACAAGAGCATCTTCATGGCAGTCAATTCAATTCAACAGAAATTTATCTATTAAGGTCTATTAGATGCCAGACATTGGGAATACATGAAATAGCTGCTGCCCTCATAAAGCTTACATTTAACTGGGGCAGGGGGCAGAATACAGTATTTACACAAAGACCATTTGGGGAGGGAATGAACATAGCAGGTAGCAGCATAGAAAGATGGCCAGGTTTAGATTAAGAGGACCTGAGTTCAAATTTCACCTCTGCCACTTACTACCTGTATGACCTTGGGTAAGTTGCTTAATATTTCTGAGTCTCAGTTTCCTCATCAGTAAAATGAGGGGGGTGACTAAATGTTCTCAAAGGTACCATCAGGTTCCAAGTTTATGCCACTATGAGTTACCAGATGCTTCAGAAAAGATTTTGAAAAAGAAGTTAAGGATTTAAGAGGCTGGGAGGAGGAGGGAATGTCTTCAGGCATGTGGGGCAGCCTATGCAAAGACATGGAGGTAGGAGACAGCATGTTTAGCTCAGGGAAGATCCAAATGGCCATTTAAGCTGGAACAGAGTGAGTGTGCGAAATGGAAGAATATGAAGCAAGCTGGGAAAAGGAGGTGAGTCAGATCATTGAAGGTTTTAAATGATGGTTAGAGAATTCATATAGAAAGCCATTGATGTTTTTCAAGCAGGAGAGTAATAAGGGCACACCTAACTTATAGGAATCTTAATTTGGAAGCAGTATGGAAGATGGATTAAGGGGAGGGTGGGATGGTACTGGAAATAGGGAGCCCAATTAAGAACCTATTGCTCTGATCTAGGCAAGAGATGATGAGGGTCTGAACTAGGAAAGTAACCATGTGAGAGGAGAGATGGAAATAAATGGGAAAGATGTAGGACTAGAGGCAGCAACACTTGGCAACTGATCAGAGATGATATAAGCTCTATGACCAGACTGCAGGTTGGCCTAGAATCACCTGATCTTCTACTGCACTCCTCACTATAACCATTTCAAGCCTTCTTTTCTCTTCACAAGAATTCCACACCACTCCCTCCCCCACCATCTCAACAGAGGAACCCACCTCATTCTTTATGGAGAAAACAGAGCTCTTTGCTATTAAATCCTTCATACATCTCAAAATTCCTTGGCATAATCCCTTATTCTCACCTCCTTTACTTTAACACAGATGAAGAAGTATTATGCTCTTATTTTCTCTGAAAAGAATAATGACCTCTGTACTGAAAATTACAGAACAAAAATAACTAACAAGCAGCTGCTGCCCAAGAAAAGTAAAGAGAAGGTAAGAGAACATCTAACTGCCCTTGATGAATTGATGTCATCAGGCTGAGTACTTAGTTCAGATGAACTACATTCTTAGCTACTGAAAGAACTAACAGATAGGATTGCAGAGCCAATCAGTAGGATTTGAAACATCATGAAAAACAGAAGGTCAGATGGCCTTTTCGAAATGAAAAGAGAACAGAGTCTGCAAACTCTTGGCCAAACTCTTGTCTTCTATTCCTGGGAAAATTCTAGAGCAGATCCTTAAAGAGATGATTGCTAGAACGGAGAAATGGAAGCAGTGATTGCAAACATATATCACAGCTTCATCGAGAACATGTTATGCTATCCGAGGACAGAATTAGGAAGAAAGCATGGAAGTTGAGGAAGGGAAGACTTTAGCTTCCTGACTCTTACAGCTCTCCAAAAACAGAAAGTGTTGACTCAAAGACAGTAGGTTCCCACTTTCTAGAGGCTGAATCTCTAAAATGCTTAAAGAGTAAGAGAAAAGAATCCTTTATGAAGCTCCCCTTGATAATGAGTTAGACAACTTTCATTTCCATTCCCATTATAGCCTGAGTTGAAGTGAAGGATAAATGATCATTTATTGGGGATTAGCAATAAGATAAGATGATGGCTTCTGAAGTCTTTCCCCTCTAAGATTCTAGTATTCTAGATTCTAGTGGTATATTGTATGTACGTATCTAGCGGTGTATTGTATGTATGTGCATTCTAGTATGTACACTAGATACACTCTGGATGTATCTAGTATTGTATATATGTATCTAGTATTCTAGATTCTAGTATTCTAGAACCTTGGGTTCCTCAAACCATGCCAGCCCCCACAATCTCTGGTAGTTCCCACGAAGTTGAAAAAAAATTTAGAATATGACCTGATGAGAAAAATTGTGCTTCTCATGGTAGGACCAACCTGGCTAACTGCAAATGAGCTGATCACCAGGAGATTGGCCCTCTTATAAAGAATATTTTCAGCCACAATAACTCATAAAGACTGTCTCTGTGAGCACCTGAGAGGAAAAGAGTGTGATCTGTATCAATAGAAGATATATACATATTGATGAAATTACCTATCTTTGGAAATACTGAGATGTGATATCAGAGAATATGAATATTTCCATAGAGACAGTATAAAATTCTAGTGGTCCCCCTTAATGCTAGTACCTTATCTCTAATTTATCCTGTATATACTTGGTATATAGTTATTTTCATGTTTTATTCCCCCTCCCCTATTAGACTAGTAGGTATGGTTATTTGCTTTTCTTTGTATCCTCTGCACTTATTCCTGGCACACAGTAGGTACCAAAATAATGCTTATTGAGTGATTGACTGCAGAGGTGAATTAATACTGCATTAGGGGAAAAGTGGCAGTTGTTCCAAATGCCTCGGGTTTGAGGGGCCCCAAAGTTCTATTTCATATTACAAATCACGTTGTAAACAATGATTCCTCACTGGGGCCTTGTGCCTGTGTTGCCCCAGAGACCCATTTGTTCTTAATTTACCCCACACTGTGAATACTGCAAAGTAGAACTGAGAGAGGTTTGGTGGAGAAAAAACAGGAAATTCAATCGTAAGAAAAACAAGCCAGCCTGTTTATTTTTCTCATGCCAGACTAATCTTGTGCATGTATACAGAAATGGATTCTTCATAAACTGGAAAGGAAAATAAGTTTGTGGATCAGTTTTTGCTGGGCAGATATTTCCTTGCCTGTAGTGCATAAGTGATGGCATGCCAAGAAATGACTTAGTTTTGTGTGCTTTATTGCATGGAATGTAGCTAGATCTATGTTCTCTCCACCACTCTTCCCTGATTTTCTCTTCCTGGCTCACTAAGAGGCAGGAGGTTATAAAGTAGGCAAATTGTTTCTCTCCTATCTATTTATCTTTCCAAGCTCTTCAGTGCCCTCCCTTCTACCCTCTCCACTCAATAATAGTCCATATTTATACAGTTTGTTATGATTACAAAATAGTGTTATTGTGGTTCAGTTTTTTCAGTCATATCCAACTCTTCATGACCCTTTTTGGGGTTCTCTTGATAAAGATACTAAAGTGGCTGCCATTTCTTTCTTCAGCTCATTTTACAGATGATAAACTAAGGCAAACAGGGTTAAGTGACCTGACCAGGGTCACAACACTAAGAAGTGTCTGAGGCAGATTTGAACTTGGGAAGATGAGCCTTCCTGACTCCAGGTCCCTGCACTCTATCCACTATACCACCTAGCCACCTTCTGATTGCAAAGTACTTTCATGCCACGAAATAAATAACCCTTAGAGGTAAATAGTGCAAGATTCCATCCCTGTTTGACTAACTAAGGTCAGCAAGGTTGAATGATTTGTCTGAGATCTTACAGCTAGGAAGCAGCACTCAAATCCAGCTCTTCTGACTCCCAGTCTGGCTGTTCTCACAATCAAGAAGGTCAGGGCAGTTCATCTGTGGAACAGGAAGGCTGCAGCTACTGTCAATAATTCTATTGAGGTCACCAGTGTTTCTATTACTGTGACGCTGCCTCAAGGCAGCATATAAACCAGGGAGAAGGCAAGCCTCCTGACCGATGTTATATCAGACCTTGTAGGATGACTGTGAAGCTGAGTGTTTTGGAAAGAGGAGAGGAACAGAGCCAAGTCAGACCTTTTGGTAGCAGAGCAGTAGAGTTTTGGGGAAGTCAGGTTCAAAGAATCAGAGATCTAAGATCATAGATTTAAAATTGGCAGGGACATCATGAGTTAAGTGAAATTTAGTGAAGACAAGTAACTTGTCCTGGGCCACACCACTACTAAGTGTTTGAAACAGGTTTCAGACTCAAGTCTTCCTATTTCCAAGGCCAGCACTTTATCCACTATCTCACGCTGATGCCTTATGCCCAGATGATTTTCCCTGTGTGTCTCTATTTGTGTTCCCTGGAGAAAGTCTCACACTGTACTTACTGTAAGTTACCTGAGATTCTAAGTCAAGTGTTTGCCAAGGAGCTGGGTGGTGACGGTTTGCAGGCTTGGCAGTATTTGCGCCTTTTGATCCTTTTCCTTTTTATCAGATTTATAGACAGCACTAAGGGGATTCTGAAACCTGCACTCTTTCCATTATATTTTTATGTTCTATTTATATTATATTATACCTTTCAAAAGAAAGAAACAATGCCATTTTAGGATTATGGACCCCAGGGTTCATTTTCTGCTCCCATTCCTACTTTCTGAATGATTTGAGAGAGTTCTCTGCCTTCTCTATTACTCAATCCCCTTCTATTTATTCAAGAATGAATTCTGCTTCTTACTCTGCCAAAAACAACAACAGAAGAGTTGGGGGATGTGGAAGTGCTGGGGAAGGAAAGGAAAGTGCTAAGGAGTGAATTAGAAGTAAAAAGGAATAAGAGAGGGGAATTTAGAGTTAAAACAAAGCATATTAAAATATTTCTGATTCGCTGCCTGACTCCTTGAGAATCTTGGCTAATATCTTTCAGGCCTTCTTAAAAAGGGTCGGAGGAAAGAACGCCCTACCAAGAACCCTTTGCTATTGTGAGGTTAGCCAGTTCTTAGTTCTATTTTGAATATAGCCTGAGCACAATTTTCCAGAGCCAGAGTAATATCTGTGACGATGGCTCCAGGCCCTGTATCCCTGCCATAGCTGTACCAACAAATGTCAGTGACCGCATCAAGTGCTTAGGTGATCCATTCATTCCAAGTGTTTGATCTTTAAGAAAAAAGAGGAGGGGAAAAGACGCCAAGTTATGGTGAGAAAGGGCACACCTTGCTATGTGATCTTGAGCAAGTTACAGCAACATTGTTTTAAGAATGACTTTGAGCAACTAAGTCATTTTTACTATTACAAATACACAGATTAAAAATAAAGGACATATGAAGAAGGACGCTGTTTGCATCCAGAGAAAGAATCAATAAATAGATGTATAGAATAATTTTGCATATATAAATACATATACATATATACATATATTTTTGTGTCTAATGGTAGCCATCTATAGGGCAGGGTAGGGGAAGAAAGAAAAGGAAAAAAAAAGAAAAAATTAAATTTATATGATAACCTTACTATATATTTAAAAGGAATGACAAGTTTTACATAATAGATTTGCAGTTTCATGCGCAATCATCTTTTTTTATTATTCTATGTTATGGAAATGCTTGTCTTATTACATAAATGCAATTTTTTATTTTTAAATTTCAAAAAAAAATTTAAATCTTCCTAAGCCTCAGTTCTTCAATACGTAAATTGGGGCTGTAGTAGTAAGGGTTGTGTTTTAAAACTGATAAGATTGGTAATCACATGACATTAAAGAGAAGAGTTTCAGTAGAGCCTTAAAATGCCTGAGTTAAATATTGAAATGAGAACTAATCTTTTGGAATTCGGCCCATTTCATACAATCCCCATAAAAAACAAAGAACACTAAAGATATTCACTATGTTACGGTATTGTTCTTTATTGGGACAGAGGTAGGGGAGGAAGCAAAGGCAATTTTTCACTTTGTATCTGACTCTTGGTACTGAGAGTTCTAGAAACATAGATCACATTTGCTGAGTGGCCCCCAAGCCCAGGAAATCTCCTCCCAAAATAAAAACCAGAGTGAGCTCAGCAACCCAAGACGCAGAGATGCTGTGCTGGACAGATTACAGAATCTGAGAGTGAGAAGGGACCTCAGTAGCTATCCAGTTCAACATGTCAAAAGAATCTCAACTACAACAGACCTGGCAAGCCATCATCTGGACTCTGCTTGAAGAACTCCTAAGGGAAAGAACCCATCAGCTCCTGAAGCAGCCCACACTCTACCTTCAACAAATTTCACTGTTGCAAGGCTTTTACTGGCGTCAGCCTAAATTTTCCTCTTTGTAACTTCTACCCCGAGCTCTTGGTTCTGCCTTCTGGAGATAAACAAAATAAACCAAATTCCTCTTCCATATGACAGCCCTTCAGATCATGTTCCCCTTGAGTCTTCTCTCCTCCAGGCTAATCATTCCTAGTAACTTCAACTGATACTCATATGATATGTACTCAAGGCCCTTCACCATTCTGGTTATCCAGCTTATTACTGTCCTACAATGCGGTGACCAGAACCGCCTATCTCCAGAATTGGTCTGACCAAGACCATTTGACTACAGTGGGACTTAGACTTCCCATGTTGTGCGCACCATGTCTGTCCTAATGCAACCTGATTCAACATTAGCTACTAGATCAAGCCGTTGACCCTCCTACTCCACTTGGAGTCCACTTAAACTAAAATCACTAGAGTTTTTTTTCCACATGAACTTCTTTTTAGCCGTGTCTCACCAGTCTTGTACTTGTGAATTGGCTTTTTCTGACCCTATGTGTTATATTTATGTCGAGTATGATCTTATTAGAATAATGATTCATTTGAGTCTGTTGAAACCTCTGGATCTTGACTCTATCATCCAACATGTCATTTTTCTCTCTTAGCATTCTCTTTTAGCATTTCTCTCTTACCACTGTAAACTATAAGTATGCCATCTAGGCCTTCAACTAAGTCATTAATTGGCTCACAGCTAAGAACATATTATTGAGTATTATGTCAATAACCTTCTTACAAGCTGGCATCAACCTCTTTAAGGAGCACCTTTTGGGTCAAATCATTTAACCAGTTCTGAATCTATGTAACTGTAATATCGTCTAGTCCATTTCTCATCTCGTGTACAAGAATGGCGT
>JAQQSZ010010797.1:0-12416 GCA_028646595.1 Phalanger gymnotis
CAAACTCTGTCCCTTATGGATTAATTAGATTAGACCTCGGCCTGAAATTTAAAGCTCTGTGCAACATCCCACCTGCCTTTCCACCCTTAATTTCTGATTACTCTGCTTCAGGCACACTCCACTCCATGAAGATTGGGTTACTGGCTTAACCGACCTCTGACTCCATTCAACTGAAACCCCTCTATTCAAGGTCACAAGAGAGCTCACTACTAACTCCAAAGGCCTTTTTCCATTGCTCAGCCTCCTGTGAGTACCTCTTTGCATCATGTAACACCGTCAATCAGCTTCTCCTCCTGGATACTATGTCCTCAGTTTTCCTGACCTTCCTCAACTGTGGTTCTCAATTCTACCTTGCTGGCTGAACTTCTCGGGTTGTATCATCTTCTTCATCACTTCCTCTAGTGGGTATATCTGCCAAGGCTCCGTGATGGACTCTTTTCCCTTCTGTCTCTACATTCTCATGATCTCATCATTTCCAGAACATGACAGAGAGTCAACTGGAATCTCTATGAAGATGACTCCCAGATCTAGTGTCCAGTCCTGATCTGTCTCCTGAGGTGTAATCCCACACCTTCAACTGCCTGCTAGACATCTCTACCTCAAGGTCCCATTGGCATCTCAAACTCAGACTGTCTAAAGCCAATTTCACCATCTTTATCATGAATCTTACTACTCCTTTGAATGTCCTTATTTCTGTTGAGGACACCATCATTTTTCAAATCTCCTAAGTTCACAACCTTGGAGTCATCTTTCACTCATCCCTATGCCTATTCCTCTCCATTTCCATTCAATTACCAAGTTTTCTTGCTTCTGCCTCCTCTGTGTCCATGAATCCCCCCTTTCTATCCAAAGCATTCTATGATATTTCAAGTCCTTCTCACCACCACCCCTCTCCCACTAGTATAATTGCCCCCAGTTGGACATTGCTGTCTCTCAAGCATAGAACTGAACATGTCACTTTCTTGCTCGCGAAGGAAGTTCTATTCTCTCTTTCTTTGAGGATAGAAGACAAAGTTTTTTTTGACATTTAAAACCCTTCAACATCTGCCCCCACCCTACTTTTCCATGCTTTTCACTTAGTTTTCTCTCTCATTCTGTGCTCCAGCCATGCTGGCCTCCTTGCTGTCCCCCTAATATAACTTTTTGACATGTATGCCTAGAAAGCCTTCTTTCCTTACATTCATGTCTTGGGATCTGGAGCTCTCTCCAAGTCTCAGCTCTTTTAGAAGTTCTGGCCTGACCTCCACCCTGCCACTCTGTCCCACCCAACAGCTGTTGGCCTCCTCCCTGTGGCCCATGCATTTGTCTGGGCACATATTGCCTCCTTCCAGTCAAATGAAGCTCCTTGAGGTCAGGGAAGGTTTTGTTTTTATCTTTATGTCTCTAGCACACAGCACAGTGCCAGGTACGTAGTAGGTGCTTAGAAAATCCTTCATAAATGTCATCCCTTTATGTAATGGTACTAGAACTTCAAGGAGAAGGGAGCTCACTGGAATGACTTACCTTTATTGCCTTCTTTTTGCTTATATTGTGTCTAGCAAATATACTCTTGGTCTACTAGTAGGAGTCCATGAGCAAGGGAGCAGGGCCCTTAAAGAGACAGGTTTCTAAGTCTGAGCCATTAAGATTATTAAGAGACATTGAACCTAACCCATGAGTGCCCGTAACTGAGATCATCAGCCTGTGTCAGCTGTTCACATTAGAGAAATTTGTGCTTGTTTTGGAATAATGAGAAAATAAGTTAATCATTTTGCCTGGACCTTACATGCAGCATGAATGACTACATGTTGACCAAGCAAGTGGCACACATTTGCAGTTTCATCATCCACAAAATGGGATGAGAATGCTAGTTACTACCCTGCCTAACTCGCAGAGCTGCTGCTAGCATTCACTGGGATGATGGATATAGGAGGACTTTTGACATCTGTTTAGTGTTATGCAAAGGTGGAGATGATTATAGTCCAATCAAGGAGTTGAGCTAATTGTCAGAGAAGCAGAGCTACTGATTAAAAACAATGGTGGACACAGCAGGCTTAGACCAATGGCCTCTCTCCCTAGATAAGTGTCATCTCTTGGCTCTTGTGGATACTCATGGAACTGGAGAACATTTGATGAGAACTGAAGCAATGACCTAAGACTTTCAGTATCCCACCAAAAGAGTTTGCCTGGGAATTCTCCAATAATAGTAACTAAGGAATTCTTTTTTAACATCACAAATGACCAAAATAAATTCTGGAGTGTTTCACTTTCCTATGGGTATGAGGGCTGAGTGCCAGCAGACAAAATGACCAGGCATTAGCCACATTAGCTGTCTGGGCCAGCATTTCCTCACATGTAAAATTTGGGTAGTGATAGCTGTAGTTCTGACTTCAGAGGTTTTTTAGGAGACCAGGACCAGGCAATGGATGAGAAGTGATTTGTAGTCTTTAAAGTGTTCTACTACTATAAATGCCAGCTCCCTAAGATTCTGACTCAGGGGATGAATTTACGTGTTCCATCTGTTCCCGTCTTAGGTCAAAAGCTGCATTCTCCTCAGTTTCCCCTTAGCATCCTCCTACTGTTTCGATCTCGATTCCCCAGGAGCTCCCTGCTCTCCTCTCCAGATGATTGGGTTGGGATCATTCTCTGCATTCCCATCTGGGTGAGCCAGTGATCTATTCTGTTATGGGAAAAGTGGCGTTCTTCATTCCTCTGACAGCCCCACTCCATTCTGAGTCTCAGCTACTGTATCTCCAATTTATTCACCTTGAGCAATGGGATTCCCCGCCAACTTGTCTTCACCATCCCTGCCACAAATGTCTTCTTTAATCAAAATTCCACTCCCAACGCCTCCGTTGATCGAGCCCAATGGCCTTCCCACAGACTATTGACAATCTGTCTCCAGCAGGATTTCATAAGTTTTCGTTTATTCTCTTCCCCAATCAAGAGAAAGTCCCAGCTTTGACCCAGAGTTGCTGGCCTCATCTCAAGCTTTGGGTACTTATCCCTCATCTCTTCTGTCATTGTTTGAGCAACAAAAATGCTTACAACTCGGCAAGCAAAGTAGCATTTAAATCATTTCTATTTCTTAAATAGCTGATTTATGGAACCAAGTGACTACCTTGTTACTCAGAACAGCCTAGCCTCAAAAGCCATCATCTAACAGGCTTTATTTATAGATAGAAGGAATTAAGAAAGTGTCTAAATGCAATGGGGGGAGGGTTGTGAATGACTCTTATTAAAGTTGACATTGATTACTAAATAATGGGGAAGGAAACAGAAAAATAACTGAGAACACTGATATGTGTGCACGAGTTGAATGTTGAAAATTAGCTATTTATGGGCAGGTAGTTATCTTCATCATCACCATCATCCTCACTGTCCTCACCCACATCAACAGCCTTGTTATCAACAGCCATGCATTTATAAGGCATATTGTGCTTCCAAAGGAGCTTTGAGTCATCACCTTCTTGGATAACGGCAGTAGACTTGTGAAGAAGGTCTGCCAGGAGTGTGGTCCCCATTTTGCATATGAGGAAGCTGAAGTGCAGAGAAGTTAAGGGACACTTCAGTCTGTCAATCAAGGCACCATGCTTGGAGCTGGGGATACCGAGTTCAAAATGAAGCAATCCCTGCCTTTCAAGGTGTTCATTCTGCTTAATAAAGAAGCAAATGGCCAATAAAGAAGCCATGGACTCCTGATTTGAGGGTCTTATGCTATTGCAGTAGACCAGGCTCTACTCAAATTGATTAATGGATTTTACTTTGTCCTTGTGATTTCTTAAAGTTTATTTCGATCAATTTTATTTTGGAAACTGTGTCAGCTGTCTAGAGAAATTTCTGCTTATTTCGTGATCATAAGAAGCTAAGTTAATATTTTCCTGGATCTTACCTGCAGCATGCCAGCAGAGGATCACCCAAGAAAAGACAATTCCAGTCCACTTTGTCTTGGCCAGACCACACCTAGAGCAGTATGTTCGATTTGAGATACCACCATTTGAGGACTTCAGTAAGAAGGAGTACATTCTGGTGAAGGTAACCTGGACAGTGAAGGGTCCTGAGTTCTTGCTATATGGATACTGGTTGAAGTAAGTGGCATTATTTCAAATCCAGTCTCAGATACTTACTAACTCTGTGACCCTGGGTAAGTCACTTAACCCTATTTGCCTCAGCAAAAGGAAATGACAGACTACTCCAGCATCTTTGCCAAATGTGGTCATGAAGACAAAACTGAAAAGTGACAGCAAAGATTTGTGAGGAGACAGGGTAGCTGCCCTCAAGTACTTGAAAGATTGTCATATGGAAAGAATCTGGACATCTCTTGGACTTGAATTGGTCAGAGTGCAAGAATCCCATGGTGGAGTCAAGGTTAGCATTGGGGAAGAGGAAGAAATGATGGCACAAGTGGAGAGGTCATGGCACAAATCATGCTAACATTAGCAGTCCCACCTAGATGAACCATAGTGGCCTCCCCTCCCTCAGGAGTCCTCAAGCAAAGGCCAGCCAAGCACATATATAGAAGGCATACTTTATCAGGGGTCCTTATTCAAGTAATTATTGCTTTGATATCTCTTAGGTACCTTTCAGTTCTGAGTTTCTTCGATTCTGTTCCTAGAATAGGCTCTGTTGGGTGGGCGTTGGGGAAGGGGTTTAGGGAATGCCACTGAACCCTAGTGGCTGTCAAAGCCTGTTCCCACTGATTCTCCATGTTTAACATGGGCTCCAAGTCCCTTTTGAATTCCAGAATTTCCGTAGTTGACACTCCTTTTCCCTAGATGGGTCTCTTAGGTATAACCTCAACTGTCAGAGCCCTTTGAGCTATCCTAAGGCAGGCAGGCTTCTATCTTAGAGACAGATGTGTCCATTCCCTTCCCCTCTCCCCAGACAGGCTGTACTTAGCTGGAAACCTCTCCCAGAACTTGAAGGAGACAATGAAGCTACAAGCTGTGCTGTTAATCCCTTGATCTAAGAAAAGTTTATTCAGTGAGAAACAATTCAATCTTTAAGATGAATGCCAATTTGCTTGGAAATGAGACACTGGGCTTGAATGAGGTTTTAATTAGCTGCAGCATTATTTACAAATAATGATCTTAGGATGATATATCTGTTATCGGTCTAGGAAAGAGTTGGTGAGTGGGAATGAATGATAGATGGCTCACATTTCCTGGGCCTGTACCTCTCAATTTACTCTAGAAGAAGAGTCAGGTGGGTATTTATTGTCCAGTCATAAGAAGATGAGCAACCATTCAAAATTATTAAGGCCCATGACACAAGAGGTCAAGAGCTCTTCATCTCATCCCATACTGCATGGAAGAGGTATGAAAGCAAATCCTGGATGCTTCAGAGGTTCAGCCTCTGGGATCTTGTGCCCAAGAGATTGAAAATAATTCTGAGCCAGAAATGGAAATTGCTGGAGATACAGTTGTCATAAAATAATTATTGTGCATTCTGATCACAAGTGGAAATGGATACGATGTAACATTTCTTAATCTATCCTTACAGAGACATGAGAGGGTGACAATGCTTCAAGTGTACTACACTGGGTCATTCTGGGCACATGGCCATAACCCTCTGTCTTATGGTGTGGGAAATCATGGCCTCTCTTTGTAGAGCAACTGGAAGAAAGATCATGAGCCACAGGTCTAACAGAAATGCTATGATTTATCAAGACTTTATCTTTAGTATGTGAAATATCAGTAAGAGTGTGTTGAGCCTAGGAATACAATTTATCCATTCCCTCAAACATTTTCTGGGCGCCAAATTTAGCCTAAGCCCTGTACTCGGCCCGGTGGTTAATGGAGGGCAAAGTGCTAGGTCTCTGTCTTCAAGGAGATTCTCATCTCATTGACCTATTCACAATAAATCTAAAAGAAGGCAGAATGAGGAAATACAAGAACAGTGAAAGGGATTGAGATGCTTCAGAGACAGACCACGGGGTTTAGTTGGTGATAGAACAGAGAATCAATTCATGGAGAAGATAGTGCTTACCTTGGACCTTGAAGGCTCCTTCCTCTATATATCCCACGATACTTAGGTGAAATCATTATTTGGGGGCATATGGAAAAATCTTGAAACATGAAAATATTTCAAAGCAACAAATACCAATGGAAATGAGGAGCTCCTGCCTTTGGAAACCCAATAATTTAAAATTTGCTCATAACGTATTTTAAAAGGTGCTATTTTTCCCTATCATTAGGAGATTCATCATTTTTCTTATTGGTTTGTTGGTTTGGTTTCATATATTGCATCTTAAGCTACTAATTAAAATTACAATAAGGATTAACTGAGAGCAGAAGGTCTTTTTCCGTCCTCTCCATTGTCAGCCCTTCCAAAAGATTTAGTTTGTGGTTACATCACGTATAATTGCCATTTGTTTGTCAACAATACACCTAACACTTCTAAATTCTTCGTCTACCTGGAATGGAAAATCTCAGGTCCTTGAGGCAGGCTCTGATTTTAGAGGTAAGATCTGAGCTTATGGCCTTCAGCAGTTGGAGAAGGAAATGACAAACCGCTCCAATATCTTTGCCATGATAGACCCCGAGGCGGGGCACAGAGCCTTGGACCTGAGTGAAATGGCTGAACAGCTTCCTCACCTCTGCTTCCACTGGCTGTATAGACGCTGCCATGAGTAGCCGCTCGTCTCTGCTGTGAGACTGGAGGTTCCTTGAATTATGAGATCGCTTCATGTTTGGTCTCTGTGATGTCAGTGCCTGACGCAGTGCCAGGCACAAAAGAAGAGCTAAGTCAATGCTTGTTGGACACTGATTCGCTTCCTTATTCTCCCATTTACATACTCTATAAATATGTGAAGCTCCCACACACCTTTTGTTCATTCATTTTTGTTCATTTGTTTCTTTGTTTAACAAGGCGTATTCTTCCAGAGTTTGGTTTTTCAGACCTCAGCAACTACACAGGTGTGGAACCATTATCAGAGACAGACTTGAATGAAGGAAGGCCGGGCTTAGCCATGAAGACGGTGAGCCCATGGGAGACAGATAAGACATCCACTAGGTATTGATGATTAGGCAGTTCAGGTTACAATATTATAGTCCAGTGAGAGATTGGGACTAGCATATTGATTTGAAGTTATCTGTGTAGGGATGAAAATTGAATTCCTGGGAGAATATGTATTTCCTAAGGGAAGATATAGAGGGGATGACAGAGAAAAGTCATCATTACTAGCCCTCGTTCCCTGCTGTACCACTTCAATGTCCTTCCTTATATTGTTCCCTATTCCTGGACCACCCTCCGTACCCACACCTCTCTTGAGGTTGTTGTCCTTCCTTCTTAAAGACAACCAAAATGACATCACTATGTTGGAGTCGAGGTACAGTGTGTCTGATTAACTGATTGGAGCGACACAAGCTCAGAAGACTCTACCACAGGTTGAGCACAAATAGTCCCTACAAACATTCAGAGTGGAGATGTCTCTAAATTTGTGCATCTCATATTTCTTTCGAGCTACTGCAATTTGACTTTCTTCATAGAGCACAGTGCCTCCTTTGTTGCAGGTGTGCCATGCTGGGCAGTCCTGTGCCACTGTCTGCCATGTCTCACTATTGATTCCAACATTCTTTAAAGAGACCCAACTTGGCATGTTTGAGAGGAAATTTTCTGTGATGCCCCCAATCAATGATGGGTTTTTGCTCTTCACAATGGAATTGGGCAATTACATTAGTAGTGTTAGAATGGACCCTGACAATCTTGGAGTCTGAGTGCCATGATAAAATAGGCATTTAATTAGGACTAATCTGATGGTGAAGTAAAGGATGGATTGGGACCGAGAGAGACCAAAGGCACAAAAATGGCAATACCATTGGCAGAAAATGGAGACTGGCATACAGCTCCACTATTCTTCATATCCACAACTCGTGCCAACTATATTCTCAATGGTGATATTTCCTTTCTTCTATATTCTGGTTGCTTGGAAAATAGGGGAAGTTGTATCCTAGAAGCTCCAGTCCCCTACTCTAACTTAAAATACCCTTTATTCTGGATCCATGTCACCACTACTCCACTCAATAAGCTCCAATAATTCCCTTATTTTTCTAGGATCAAACATGTTCTGTTTTGAATTCAAAGCAAATCCTTCTCATAATCCAAATCCCTTCCACCTATCCAGTCTTCTTGTACCTTACTCCCCAGTCTACACTCTTCAGTCTAGTGACAATGGCCTTCTGGCAGTTACATCACCAAGAAACTCAACTCCGGACATTTGTACTGGCTGTCATCAATGCCAAGAATACTGACTACACTGGCTACTGATTTCTCTGGCTTCCTTTAAGACCCAACTAAAATCCTATTTTCTGCACGTAGCCTTTCCCAACCCCTTTTAATTCTAGTGCCTTTAGTCCTTACTTAACCTGCAAACAGCTCCTTTATACATATTTATTTATTTTCTTCTCTATTAGATGGTGATCTCCTTGAGGGAACAGACTGTCTTCTGCCTCTTTTTGTCTCCCCAGCACTTAGCACATAGTAAGTGCTTAATACAATATTGACTGACTGACTGAGTTAGGAATAGTTTGGGGGCATCATGGCAGTGGTAAGGTGGTTTCTTAGCTAAGCTTTCATGCTATTGGTAAACAGAGGGACCTGGTCTTAGTACTCACCCATCCATCCATCCATCCATCCATCCATCCATCCATCCATCCAACAAACTTACATTATGTGCCAGATATTCTAGCACATAACACACCTCTAGGATACAAAAACAAAAATTAAACAGCCTCTGTCCTAAGGGGGTCTTACCTTCTATTGACAGGATGGTTAATCTGATTGTAGGATCAACTTACAGGGACAGGACACCATTCTGTTGAAGGACTAAATGCATGGAGTCCTATGTTGATCAAGAGGGAGTTCTTGGCACTAAAAGCAATTGCTTCCAGGAAAGGGCTTGAATACATTTGTGTATCATTAGGGAAACTCCCATGTGGAGAGCAGGGCAATTGTCACTTGAAGCAGAAGAGGAAGAGTCTGAGTTGGAAGAAGCCAAAGACTTAACTTCAAACTCAAGCCAGGTTGGCATCAGGAAGTCTCCAGAGCCCTGAAATGTGCAGGGTTGGAATCGGAGAGGCAGGTACGAGACATAGATTCGGGAAGTCATATTTGGGGAGGACCTGCCTGGGAGCAGCTCATTTGCCCATCTCAATCTCCCTGCTGAAAGCTTCCCTTGTATTTTATGGTGGCTCCTGGTCTTTCCATCACCCCATCCTAAGCCAAAGAGCCAGTGTGGTCAAGGGCATCATCTACCACATTGGCTTCTGACTCAGCTGAGCCTGTAGGACTATGGGATCATGCACAAGCAGGCCTTTGCAATCATTATGGCTTGCTAATTTTTAAAAAGTTCATGAATTTACCATAATGAGGCTACAGAAGATTGAAGAATTGATATTTTAAGCACAGCCTGATGTGATGAATGCAGTAATGAGTGGGGAGGGAGGGGGTTCCTGCGAATATATTTTCATGTATTTAATAATTTCCCTCCTCATGTAGGAGAGTTACTCGAGTTGAGAACCACCCCACTCTGGTGGTGGCAGACGTGGGATCTCTCCCATCCTTTATTTTAACCATCAGTCTCCTCTGCTTAGGCATTAAACTGGCCAATTAGGGTTGCCAAGCAACCATAACTTCTGCATATGTGCCTCCTGTGGCTTTGTGTGACAACTCCAATGTTAGCCTAACAGGATTTCTTTCCAATCCCAGATTCTCCTTTACATGCAAATTTATGCAAGAATTGTTTATTTAAAAATTATTTTCTATGAGTAATGAGCCTTAGGTTGGGCTGAGGTGGTTTTTGTTTTGTGGGTATTTTTTTCCTTACATTTCCTTTTGAAATTTTGCTGCCATAAAAATGGCCTAAAATCAAGTGAGCCTAGTGACTTTTGAGCACATCTAATCATCAGGGACAGCATCTGCATCTTGCACCAATGGGGGAGGACTTCTCTCTTATGAATTTGGACTACCATGCACAGGGTGTAGGGGATACGTGGGGGGTGGGGCTCCTGGGAAAGATCACACTTCAGGATGTACTAGCATTGTCTAGAATCCCTCTCAGACAAGACCCATGTTTTGGCCAGTGCTGAACAGGCTTGGGCTCCAGGACCATGCAGTAAGACTAGCAATCAGCTCAAGTGTTGTCTCCCTGCACAAAACGGCAGTGCTTAGGAGTTTCTTCCCAGTCTCCAACTGCTTCTG
The DNA here is from genome assembly GCA_028646595.1 of Phalanger gymnotis. Classification (NCBI taxonomy): domain Eukaryota; kingdom Metazoa; phylum Chordata; class Mammalia; order Diprotodontia; family Phalangeridae; genus Phalanger; species Phalanger gymnotis. The sequence continues at coordinate 10,180 of JAQQSZ010010797.1, forward strand.
AATGCCCTAAACAGCAGGAACCATGGCAATATGGGAATCTGAGTGTAGCCAGAGGCTTTGTTGTTATACAGAAGTCCATACTACCAAACTAACACACACCATTGTTCATTGATGCACTAATAATCCACTGTGTTTTCCCAGGAGGTGAGTGACTGGGAATACAGGTATTAATAATAATTATAATAATAGGATCATAGATTTGGAGCTGGAGGGACCTTATGCGTTACGTATCCCAACCCCCTTTGAGATTTGAAGACACCAAGGCAGAAGAGGCGTTACAGTTTATCCAAGTTCATACGCTGAGCTATTGGCAAAAGTGGCTTTTGAACACAAGTCTTCTGACTGCCCATTCTGCCTTCTTTCTCTGATCCCATGTGAGCTCTTACATACTCTTAATACTGAGGGACTTCACCTTTTATGGATCATGGGCCCCTTGGGAAGACCGCTAAGGTTTAGATAGACATTAGGGTAAAATATATAATTATTTTTCCCACCCAAGTTCGTGGACCCCCAGAAATTGATCTATGGTCTCCCATAGGTACTAGGAAACCTATGGGACCCCTGTTAAAATGTGTTCAAGTTCACACAGGGATTTCTTTACCATGAACTTGTGAGGGAGATACTTTAAATATTATCTTCCCCATTTTACAGAAGAAGAAACTGAGACTTAAAAACTTTCCCCAGGATCACGCAGCTAGTGAGCGTCTAAGTCAGAATTCCACCTCAGATCCTTTGACACTAAGGCTAGCGCCCTCTGCAGGCCATGAGATTAAGAGAATCATGAGCTGTCTCTCCCTACATCGATGAAGAACATGAAGGTCATCAAAAAGTCCTCCCAGATCAGAGAAGGTTGAGAGATTCTTTCAACCTCTGATTCTCTTTCAAACTGCTGAGTTAAGTAAAGTAAAAACATTTATTCACCCACAGAAAATCATTGGCAGGTCTATTCTCCAAGTTGTGGGCCAAGACATTCTCTGATTTTTTTTCCCCTTTCAGAAAAATTTAGAAATATCTGGGGATGGGAAAACTTCTGGATTTTTAAGATGACCCACAATGATATCCACTGTTAATTATTTCCAGCTTTAGAAGAGAAGATAACTTTTTTCAAGTATTTTTTAGGTTATAAATCAGAATTCACACACACACACACACACACACACACACACACACACACATACACACTGCATTTTCCAGAAGCTACCATTGTCTAATTGGGTCCCAAACTTTCCACCTTCCTGATGACCCCATCCCTCCCTGCTCTTTGAATCATCTGACCAAAAAGATAAATGTAGATGAGACCTTAAGCCCTGAAAGCCAATCAGAAAGGCTGGATCAGGATACTCATATAAATATGGATGAACACATCAGTTTCAAATTAACATTTTGATGAAAAGCTTTACAGACAAAAACTAGTTTCCCAGTTTGGGAAAACAAGATCCACACCCACATCACCACTGACTCACTTGCCCCAAAGTTTTGCTCACATCTTCTGGCTGACGTTCCAGATTGAGTGTGAAGCATCAGTCTTTTCTTTATCCTGAAGCCTCTTTGCGAACCCCAGAGCCCAGTACCAATGGCTTCAGAAGTGATTCCTATCCCACAGAAAAGAACAGACAAGATTCAGACTCACTGACATGTGGCAATAGTCCCCAATACATGATCTTCTCCTTTTAATTCTTATCATCTGCACCTCATTAAAAAGTTCAAAATCACCATTTGGAAAGGCTTGCTTGGAAACATCTGCTATCGTAAATTTAAGCTCTGCTGAAACTTCGTTCTTTCACATTGCTAGGACCATTCTTAAAAGCAATGAGTGCCTCTCTTGCTCTCAGTTGTGGAGAGCTGGGTGAGGGCCTGGAATGATCCTGGCTGACTTTCCAATCAGCATTGTCTCCAGCAATCCACTAAGGCCCTAATCATGGGCATCACAGGCCCCTGAGATTCTTCTTCTCTTGCAAACTCAACCATTGAAACAGTTGGTGACAAACACCAAATTCCAAAGAAAAGCGAATCCAATTTTTCTGATTAAAAAGATATGTGGTGACCTCCTTAAACAGCCTCTTTTCTGAAACCTATGCAAATGTTCTAGAAAATGGATACCAAATGCAGGACATGCAGAGAGGCTCTAAAATCGGGGTCCAGAGTCAGATATGGAGGATGCTCAGGCAAAAAGGGAAACCAAGGCGGAAGCATGGAAAGAGGACAAGAGTCATTCTCCAGTTTTATTTGATTCTAAG
>JAQQSZ010010798.1:0-12415 GCA_028646595.1 Phalanger gymnotis
ACAATTTTGCTTAACAACACACTATTACAAATAATACTTGCTGATGGTTTTAGGTAGATATTTCTTATCCATTTATACCTATGCTTTCAAGTGTTTTTAATAGGGATGAGTTTTGTATTTTGTCAAAAGCATTTTCTGCATCTATTGATATAATCGTGTAATTTCTCTGTCCTATTTTAAGTCACGTGTTTTTTTGTAATCTTGGAAGAAAAACTAATTTGTTAAGGGAAATTAGATACTTTAATAAAGAACACAAGATGTTGCAAGTATTTTCCAAATACGTTAAGTCTGCTGAATCACACTCTATGTGCCCTTTTCAGGGACTAGCAAAGTTAGAAACCTTTTGTGGGAGAAATGGTACAAAGAAAGCTCTGTATCAGTGATGGGATAGTAGAAGTGGATGGCTGCCATCACTACTGAAAAATGCTTCCATCTCTCTCTACTACTTTCCTTACCCTGCTATTTGTTATGCTTCTCTGATAGTATTTCAACGCCCACTGGGGTGACAAATTCTTCTCAATTTACTCCTTCCTATTAACCCTCAGCTAGATACACTTGGCTTTGTGCCCAGATAGTTTTTCCTTCTCCTTTTCACCTCAAAATCCATCCCTGAAGTCTCAGGGGAAGAGTTGGCCCTTCTCTTTCCAAAGGTAACCTCTTCAAGGATGTTATTAAATAACCCATCTTTACAATTATTCTTTCAAACTCTGCTCCACTCACTCTTCTTTACCTTGAACCACTGACACAATTACCCTCATGAGGGGAGAAAAAAAAAACTTACACCTTCAGTTAATTGGTTGTCCCTCTAACCCAAGATTTCTTAACCTCTCCTGTGTCATGGACCCTTTTGGCAAATTGGGGGAACCTCTGGATTCTTTTCAGCATAATCTTTTTAAATGCATAAAATAAAATACATAGATTTGTAAAGGAAACCAATGGTAGTGAAATAAAGATATACCTTTTTCCCATCCAAGTTCACAGACCCCTTAGAATCTAAGAACCCCTGGCTCTAGAAAATACCCCAAATTATCGTAGTCATCGTGTTTATTGTTTTCTTGCTCTCTTTGCTTACATCAATCAGTTCACACAAATCTTTTTTTTTTTTAGCTTTTATTTTCATTTTCTCAGTTAAGAAGCATTTTTTAAAAAATCAAGAAGCATGAAAGGAAGGAAGGCAGGAAGGAAGGAGGGAAAATTGGCAAAACATATTCCCCACATTAGCCATGTCCATTTCAGTACTTCTTATGACACAATAATATTGCATTACATTCATATACCGTAATTTGTTTAGCCATTCTCCAACATTCTCTCTCAGTTTCCAGTTTTTGGTCACCAAGAAAAGAGCTGCTCTACGTATTTTTTTACATGTAGATATTGCTTCTCTATCTTTTAGGCTTAATGGTGGTTTAAGTAGCTGGGTCAAAGGATAAGTACAGAATTTGGTAACTCTCTGAGGTGACTTTCCAGAATGACAAGACCAATTCACAGCTTCATTAAAAGGGTACTACTGTACTTGTCTCCCCAGAGCCCCGCCAACATTTGTCATTTTCCTTTTTTTGCCATCGGGCCAGTCTTATAGGTATGAGGTAGAACTTCTGAAGTTTTCTTTAATTACCAGTGATTTATAGCATTCTCCCCCATTATTGCTGACAGCTTGTTTTTCCTCCTTTGAAAACTCCCTAATTATACTCTTTGACCATTTATTTATTGGGGAATAGTTCTTAGTCATATATTTGAATTAGTTCCTTATATATCTTGGAAATGAGAGCTTTAAAAGAGAAATTTGTTACAAAGATTTTCCCCCTTTCTAAGCTTTTCTGATATCTTTGCTCTGGTAATTAAATTATATTGGTTAAATTTTTACATTAAATTATTACGGTCAGGCTTAATGTCATTTCTCTTGTCTGGAATTGAATGACTAAAGTAGGGTTTCAAAATTCCAGTAAAGCAAATTTAAATTATATGCCATGTCTGTTCCCAGATTATAAATTCAGACATAACAAAATTTTGTGTGTTTGGTTATCTTATAATTAAAGAGGTTACACTCATATCACTTCCAAAATTAAAAAGTTCTGCAAAAGAAAATTCATTTCCCCCTTTCTGATAAGTTGAATCAACCTTGTAGTCAATATTAACCCAAAGACTTCAGTAATTTTACCTTAAGAATGAATATTCAATTCATTAATCACACCTCTTTGAAATGAAAACCTACCACTTCATCACGTTGTTCACTTCTATATTTACTTGGCATCTCAGTAGAACAGAAATAAGCTAAATGTGATGTAACTATTTCCAAGGGAGCTTTGAAAAGGTACATTTTAATGGATGCATCTACAATCTAGAAGGCCCCACTCACAGCCTCTAACAAAACATAAGCAGTAATGGTAATATAAAACAATAAAACAATCATTTCAAGCTACTTAGGCAGAAGTATTGTAAAGTCAAATTCTTTCAGAAGGAAATAAAGGTGTTTATTTTGTTATAACAAGTCATAATTACTTAAATTCCCATAATTTTTTTTCCTCTGAAGAGTCCTGAAACAAAAACCTATTACACTTTGTTTCCCCGCAGAAATGCAATCTTTCTAAAGTTGTAGGGCAGAAATGATCAATAAATCCAGATTGGAATATTTAGGAATGAATGGAGGATAGTTTTCAGCTCAGCCCAACCTCCATTCTTACCAAAAAAAAGAAAATATACCTTAAAACCACAGAATGTTAGAAGTAAAAGGGATATTTTTAACTCAACCCTCTAATTTAATAGAGGAGGAAAATGAGGCCAGAGGAGGTTGGGCAACTTGCCCAGTTAGTTATAGACTATAGTATATAGACTATAGTGGTGGCAAGAACCCAGGTTTCCTGATTCCTTCTCTAGTGCTATTTTCCTTTTTCCAGTTTTTTTTTTGTTAAGTAGTATTTTATTTTTTTCCAATTACATGTAAAGACAGTTTTCAACATTCATTTTTATAAGATTTTGAGTTCTAAATTTTTCTCCCTCACTCTTTCCTATCCCCATTCCTCAAGATGTCATGCAACACGATCTATGTCACACACGTGCAATCATGTTAAACATATTTCCACATTAGTCAAGTTGTGAAAGAAGAATCAGAACAAAAGGGAAAAACCATGAGAAAGAATAAAAAAACAAAAACAAGAAAATGTCAAAATAACATGCTTTAATCTGTGTTCAGACTCCATAGTTCTTTCTCTGGATGTGGATCGCATTTTCCATCATGAGTCTTTTAGAGTTATCTTGAGTCACTGTATTGTTGAGAAGAGCTAAGTCTATCATAGTTGATCATCACATAATGTTGCTGTTACTGTGTACAATGTTTTCTTGGTTGGCACTACTTTTCACTATACCAAATAATCCAACAGACTGTAGGTATGACTTAATTTTTCAAAAAAGAACTGGTGAGTACCAAACAGGCCAAAATAATCAGCCAAATGGATTGTGGGTACCATGGCTTTTCTTCCTAGTGCTTATGTATATGCTTGGGGTCTATAATGAGGAGAACATCTAGCTCTATGTACCCTGATCCCTACTTTGGGGAGTCTATAGGGGTGTATTTTTTCAATGTAGTATGCTTTTTTGAACAATGGGGGGGGGGCAATTACAAAATACTCCTAACATCTCCGGTAAAACTCTGAGAAGTCTAATTTCTTCCTTCCACATAACACGGATTCTTAAAAGCTAAGAATTAATGAACGGGGAATTTGCAGAAGAAATCAAAGCTATAGTCATACGAAAATGCTCTAAATCATTATTGATTAGAGAAATACTAACTTTGAGGTACCACCTCACACCTATCAGATTGATGACAGAAATGGAAAATGACAAATGTTGGAGGGGATGTGGAAAAATAGGCAAAGTAAAACATTGTTGGTAGAGTTGTGAACTGATCCAATCATCCTGGAGAGCAATTTAGAACTATGCCCAAAGGGCTATAAAACTATGCATACTGTTTGATCCAGCACTACCACTACTAGGTCTGTAATCCCAGAGATCAAAGAAAAAGGAAAATGACTTTTTTATACAAAAATATTTATGGCAGCTCTATCTGTGGTGGCAAAGAACTGGAAATTGAGGGGATGTCCATCAACCTGGGAATGGCTGAACAAGTTGTAGAATATGATTATAATGGAATACTATTACACAAATGAAATGACAAGCAAGATGATTTTAGAAAAACCTAGGAAGACTTATATGAACTGATGCAAAGCAAAGTAAGCAGAATCAATATAATATTGTACACAGTAATGGCAATACTGTACAATGATCAACTGTGAATGACTTAGCTATTTGCAGCAATACAATAATCCAAGACTGTTCTAAAAATTTATGATGAAAAATGCTATCCACCTCTAGAGAAAGAATTGATGGAGTCTGAATGCAGACTGAAGCATACTTTTTTTTTTAAAACTTTATTAGTCTTGGTTTTAGGTCTGTGTTTTCTTTTGCAATATGGCTAATATGGAAATGTTTTGCATGACTGCACATATATAATCTATATCAAACTGCTTGCCTTCTCAAGGGGAGGGAAAGAATCTGGAACTCAAAATTTTAAAAAATCAATGTTAAAAAATTTTGCTGCATGTAATTAAGAAAAAAATTAAATTAAATGTAAAAAGAAGTTAATAATTATGAGAGCTAATTCTCGTCTTCTCCAGGCCCTTAACCAGAAGGGTTATACTCTACCTATAGAATGCAAAGCTTTACCAGTTAGATCTCCAACTTGATTTGAATATGGCATGTCTCACCTACCCCCCTACCTTCAAAAAAATTAAATTAAGGCCAGTAGTGTCACCTCCCTCATAAGATGTGCTGTCACCCCAGCAAGCTTCCAATTAACTTCAGCATTATCTACTAACTTTCCCCCCTTCCCCCTTGCTGATCTCAAGCATGTCCTCAGGACTTAAAAAGAAAGGCTAGAACTTATTTTAAAGATTATGCTCTATGAGGTTGGTTGCATGTTTACCCAGTGAGGCTAAAGGAAACATCAAGGCCTTCTTCACCATTCCATGATTTTGGAGTGACCTGGAATCAGTCACATAGTTCTGCTCTGTTCCCTCTGGAAACTAAGTTTCAGGAACACGCATCTATATTCCATGTTCCCTCTAATTTGTTCAAACTTTCAGTATTGTAAGCACAAGAAACATAAAACAAAATTAATCTCAGGTATGTTTGCTAATACATATAATTGTTTTTGTACTACTCCATAATTAAGACAAAAATAGCAACATATTAAAACAATATTCCCTATAATCCCCATTGCCCCTCTTCCAAATCCGTCACCTTTATTCCAGGCAGGAAAGGGTCAAATCAAAAGGAGCAAACCAACTATAAGGTGACGCCTTTGCTGAGGTGATCTCAGAACTACCTGTGTGGAACAAAGCAAAGGTGTGCTCTATCACACGAGCAACTACACATGCCTCGGCCTTATCAGAAACCTCAGGTGTGGACCCGATGAGCGGGAACTAAGGGATAACCCCAAACCACACAACCTGGCAGGTCCAGTAATACGCTGAGGCAGACATGCATTGGATGGCGCTTTGAACCAAACTCTTATCAAAAAGTTCTCAGACTTAACCTATTTAACAGTTTAATTTGACCCTATAATTTAAAGGCATAGAATGAAAGAATTCATTTCCTTCGCTTATATAAACATAGTTCTAGAAAAACTAAAATCTAAAGACTACATACTCGGACATCCACTGAGCAGCCCACGGTCCAGGATGGATTTCCCAACACCTGATTTTGACACAAAAGATGCACAAGTGAAGATTTCCCAACACCTGAAAAAGATACAAATACTTCAATGTGTGTACATATTGGAATCCATCTTCATACCTCTTATCACAAAACCTTGCCTCTTACTTTATGGAGATTAAATGCATCCATCTTTAACTCTCCTCCCCTAATCGACACCTCAAAATCTCTGTATAAATGATCCATTCATTTCTATCCCTTCTCCCTGCCATGGCCAACTTCTCAACTTGTGCCCTTTATCCCAACACTACACAACTTCTTTAAGAGCTTACTCCAGTAAGCAATCTCTCCACCTTCAACTTCCCTCAGCTCCATTTTCCCTCCTTCTCTCTGTCTCTCTTTTCTTCGATTTCTCCCTATTTAATGGTTTCTTCCATACTGCCTAAAAACAAAACACAACGGTCTATCTTTAAAAAAGGTAAAACAAAAATATCTGCCTTGGCCTTACTGCTGCCTCAAGCTATCTCCCTGTATCTTTCTTCCCCTTGTCTGTTTAACCTCTAGAATGAGTAGTGTCAAAGTAGTGCCTCCACTTGCTACACACTCATTCCTTAACATCTTATAATCTGGTTTCTAAACCTACCATATCATTGAAACTTGTATTAAGGTCTCCAATAATGTCTTAATTGCTTAATCCAAATGCTCATTTTTTCCCTCACTCCTCAGTCTTCTTGACCTGTTTACATTCTTCAACACTGCTGACCACTGTTCCTCTTGCATTCCTTGTCATCTCGTGGCTTCTATGACACTGATCTCTGCTAGTTGTTCTCGTACTTATAAGATAGTACTTTTAAAATCTCCTTTGATGGCCCATCACCTTCCTGCCCTTCTAAGAGTGAGAGTTCCTAGGTTCTGTCTCAGGCCCTCTTTTCTTCTTTTTATACTCTCTGCTGTAGTGATTGCATCTAGTGGTTTGGGTTCAATCATCACCAATATGCAAAAAACTCCAGAAATTTATATGTCCAGTATTAATCTCTCCCCACTCAAGTCTGGTGCTATATTACTAGTTGCCCACTGGACATCATGCGAGCACATGCACGCATGCACGCACGCACACACACACACACACACATACATACACCTCACACACACATTTTTTAAACCTGGGTCGCCAGGGCCAAAAATCTCATTACCTATTAGAAAACCTACTGGTGATGAACCTTTGTTCTTAGCTAAACTGATCCTAAGGCAGCAGACAGTCTCTCATATTCCAAGGCTTTCCATCTTTATAAAATCTGACTTATACTCCTTTGGGAAACCAAGGCCACCTCCCAGCCATGAAGCTCCAGAACAAGACTGTTGTGGTAGAAAAAAAGAGGGCTGATCAAGCCAGAGGGATAAAACACTGACAGGCTGAGAATTCCACTGGTATACATGAAAAGCCTTCAGTAGGGTTGGGTAGGTTCTCTAATAGGACGGTACGGCAGAAAGGACAGTGAATTTGAAGTCATAAGACTGAGTTCTGAACCCAGTTCTGCGACATCCTACTTGTGTGACCTACAGCAAGACATTTCACCTCTCTGACCCTCAGTCTCCTCATCCAATGATCTCTACTGCCCCTTCCAGTTGTAAATTCTGTGAGGCTATGGATGATTGAATGAAAGCGGAGGTAAGTTATGACTTAGCTGAAAGACTCAAAACAAGAAGCACATATAATGAGAAGCAGGAGAGGCAGCAATTTCCATGGCTGGAAAGAGTTTTAACTCACGCCAAAGGAACTGTGGATGCACTAACGTGTTTAAGAGCACTTAGCCCACAAACTTTGTCCGATGATCAAATTGGCCATATTACTAAAGGAGCTGAACTTCATCCATGTAAAATTCCTGTTTTAAATGAAATCAGAAGACATGAAATTGTACCAAAATAGAGGAGGATGATTTGCCCCGTCCTAAAGGCACTAAGAAGCATCATTTCATGGTCACCTTGACTTCAAATAAGCCAATGGGTGGTCATCTGTTAGCAGGAGATGAAGGGGAGAAATTCTACAAAAACCTTGAGATCATCTCAATTCTTATACCTTGGTACCTGGTGACTTCAACGTGAAAGGGAGAAGCCCAGCAGCAAAAGCAGTCATCTGTACGTCGGATTTGGGCCTGAGAAATCGTCCACCCCAATCCTCGTTTCACAGATGAGGAAACTGAAGCTCAAGGAAGATAAGTGGTTTGCTCAAGGTCACTTATATGAGGAGTAGCATGAATACTAAAAGACAGGTGCAAAGTGTGGGCAAGCACTAAATGAAATCATAAAAAATGAAGCTGCATTTTGACAGGAAATGTCTGGTGATCAGTCATTTCATAATCAACAATCTGTGTACAGTCAAAAGGGACAAGCATTTACTGAGACTTACAGCAATAGCCATCTAACTGAAACAAGCTGTAAAATCTGACAAATGGAAAACAGATAAAAGATAATTCAATTCAACAGGTATTTATTGAGTGGCTATTATGTACAAGATACCCACTGTGTGTTAGATGCTGTGGAACAGAAAGATAAAAATGAAATGGTCCCTGCCCTAAAGTTGCTTACAGTATGCTGGGGGGAAACATGACGTACACAGACAAATATATATAAAATATATACAACAAAATATAGAGTAACCTTGGTGGGAGCATTAACACCAACCCCTCTCCTCCAAGGCTTCAGAGAAGACCTCCGAAACGATACGGCCCATGAATACACCATAAGGATATGAGGACAAAGGAGGTCATGTTATGCTGGTGGGTTGGAGGGATGGGGGACACAGCCTTTGCAAACATACAGATGATGCTGAGAGAGGTTAAATAATAATGATGATGATGATAAAAATAATAGCTGACAGTTATATAGCCCTTATTATGTGCCAGACACTATGCTAAATGCTTTACAATTACCATCTCAGAGGTAGGTGCCATTAGTATCCCCATTTTGCAGATGAGGAAACTGAGGCAAAGAGAAGTTAAATGCTTTGACCAGGGTCACACAGCTAGTAAGGGGTTGAGGCAGTATTTGAACTCAGAACATTCTGATCCCAACTCTAGCACTCTGTGCACTGTACTAACTAGCTATACCTTGTTCTTCCGAAACCTAGTTTTTCTCACCATGACCTTCAAACTCTACATTGCCTCACCCAGGACATCATTTCTGCTCTGGCTACGTTCTCCTCCCTTCCTGGTCTCAACCCTTTCGTTGGAACTAGTGCAACTTGCCACCATCCTATAGTCCTCAATCTGTCGATCCCTCGTCACAAGCTTACACCCTGTAAAACCACAACCCTGGTTTCCTCCCCTCATCCATCCCCTTTGGTCTTCATCACATGCTCCTGGAGGGAGCTAGAGGAACTCATCACCCCTTCCCCACCACTACAAAATTATATTACCTAATCTCAATTGGGGCTTTATTACAATGTGGTGATTCTCTTACGCCTCCCTAATCGATTCTCTCGCTCACTCCCCACGAGAGCTGTTCTCCTCAAGCCTCTCACAGCACCTCTTCCCTCCACCCGGGCCAGATAAGGTCCTTGCCCACGCTTTACAAATAAAACAAAGTAAAGTAAAAGAAACTGAGGATGAAACTCCTCATCACACAATCCCTTCACATCATTCCTGAACATTTTATCCTTAATTAATGAAGAGATGGCTCTTCCCATCAAAGCTGACTCCTCTACATGTACTCTTGTTATCAACCCCTCGCATCTTTTCCAAAAATTGGTCCCATTTTCGCCCCTCTCTCTCTTCTAACCTTCAATCTTTGGTTCCTTCCCTGTTGTCTACAAATACTCCCAAATCTGTCCCATCCTTAAAAAACTCCAAAGAGGTCTCACCATCCCTGCTAACTATCATACTGCATCTCTCCTCTCTATCTCAGACAAATTAATATGAAGAATCATCTACACATGGTGCCTTCACTTCCTCTCCTCTAAACCTTCTGCAATCCAGTTTCCAGCCTCATTGCTCTCTCCAAAGTTACAAATGATGTCTTGTCAAATCTATCGCCATTTTTCAGTCCTCATTCTTCTTGAACTCTGCAACATCTGACATTGTTCACTACTCTCTCCTGGATGAGCTCTGGGTTTTCAAAACACTGGTTTTTTTCTCGGTTCTGCTCCTACATTTCTGATTTATTTCTGTCTCTTTTGATAATTCATCACCCCACCTACTGTTCTAGGATTTCTTATCTTTTCTCATTGCACTCTCACTTGCTGACTTCATGTTCCCATAGGTTCTATAACCATTTCTATGCTGATGATTACCAGACTCTATCTGTCCTAAGCTCCAATCCTGCCTCACCAACTGCTTACTGCACATTTCAAACTGAATGTCTCAGAGATACCTTGAACTTAATACGTCCAAAACAGAATTCATTATCTTTCCCCAAAACCTACCCCCTCTTCCAAACTTCCCTATGGCTGTCAAGAGCACCACCATCCTTCCCATCATCTTGGTTCACAATCTCAGTGTCATCCTTGACTTTGTTCTCACCCCACATATCCAATCAGTTCCCAGATCCTGGCGTTAATATCTCTACAACATCTCTTGCCTATGTCCCTCATTCTCACCTGGACAATGGCCTCTCCATCTCAAGCCTCTCTCTATTCTACATAGACACTAAAGTGATTTTCCAAAAGTCAGTTCTGATAATGTTACTCATACTTCCTTTGACCACTCAAGAAATTCTAGTGGCTACTTATCACTTTTCAGATTAAAAATAACTCTTCTGCTTTGTATTTAAAGGTTTTTACTACTTGGCTTCTTCTTACACCTAAATCCCTCCTATGTTCCCTAAGATCCAGCCATACTAGCCTGGTCTATTCTTATTCCACACAAATCTCTCCATTTCTGTGCTTTTCTGTGAGCCATCCTGGACTCCCGTGAAAAGCACCCCTCCCCCTAACTTCTGCTTGGAATCTCTGGTTTTCATTGCGTCTCGGTTCAGGTGCCACCTTCTACATGAAGCCTTTCCTTATGACCTCAGCTGCTAATACATTCCCTCTCAAAATGACACAGACATACACAGATACACAGATACACAGATAGATACACACACACACACACACACACACACACACACACCTGGCAGCTAGGTAGTACAGTAGAGAGAGAACCAGAACCGGAGTCAGGAAGATGTGAGTTCATATCTGGCCTCAGACACTTAAGAGTTGTCTCTCTTATTACAACATAAGCACCTGTGAAGCAAGTATTGGTTCACTTTTGTCAGTTTCTTCCTCAGCCCTTAGCACAGTGCCTAATAGGCAGTAAGTGCTTAATAAACGCTTTTGAGAGATGTGCTGAAGAGTCAAAGATAACTATGAGATTCCAAACCTGGGCAAATGGGCAATGCCTTCCAAACAAATAGGGAAGTTAGAAAAAGAAGTGGGTTGGGTGGAGAGAAAGAACATGAGTTCTCTTTTAAACATGTTAGGCATTCAGGAGATATCTAGCAGGCAGTTGGTAATCGATGATTAGATCAGGCGAGGGGCAAGGGCTACATTCAGAAGTCATCTGCTGAGGGATAAATGACTTCATGTGAGCAAAAGAGACCACTAAGTGTAGAAGGGAGAAAACTTTAAGATAGCTAATATTTATTTAGCCCTTTAAGATTTGTGAAGCACTTAACATATTTTATTCCTTTTGAGCCTGACAACAACTCTGTGGATTAGGTTTGGTTTGGGAGGCAACTGGGGTTCAGTGACTTGCCCAGGGCAACACAGCTAGTAATCTGACAGCAGCCTTGAACTCAGGAACTCCTGACTCCAAGGCTGGTGCTCTATCCACTTTGCCACCTAGCTGCTCCCCGGGCATTAGGTTTTATAGATGAGGAATCTGAGGCTAAGAGGGGTTAAGTGACTTGCCTCAGGCTACACAACTTTTGTTCCTCGTTTGTCCTTCCTTCTCGAAGAGGACCAATGATGTCAGGGAGGGTGATGTCTTGACTTGCAAGTGAATTGCATGTAAGTGAGGCAAGGCTGTGCAATGTCTTCAGACCCATCTTCTTCTCCAGGGACATCTGGGTCCAGTGGCAAGATAAAGATGAGAATGACTGGAGATGGCCCCAGATGCGATGGGAAACCTTGGCTTTTTTAAGCTCAAGTCTTTCCCAGGTCTCAGTTTGTCTGAGGCAGTGCCCATTCAGTGATAAAGGCTAAGTAAGTAATGAGGCAAAAATGTCCTCTTTTACCTACACAAAAAAAAAAATGATCTAGGAGGGGAAGACCCTCAGAGTTTCTGGCCAGAACAGAAACAATTGCTATTTACACTCACTCTAAGCCAACAAAACACAATTATTAAGAAATACAGAACTATCATCATGTGTACAAAATGTTATACCTATGTAAAAATAGTAGCCAAAACAAGTCGGCACAATCTAGTGACTGCTTCAGCCAGGAAACAATTTTGCCAACCACAGAAATTATGACAGCCAAGGGCAGCGCTGGTTTAGATAGAGAACAAGATCATTTCCAAAATATTATAGAGGAAAAAAAGATGTTTATTGATTTTGTTTAAAAAAATTGATTCCTGAGCCAAGATGGCGGCTGGGAAGCAGTGACTGGCGTGAGCTCCCCACCAAGTCCCTCCAAAAACCTATAAAACAATGGCTCTGAACCAATTCTAGAGCTGCAGAACCCACAAAGTGGCAGAGGGAAGTAGGGCCCCAACCCAGGACAGCCTGG
>JAQQSZ010010799.1:0-12415 GCA_028646595.1 Phalanger gymnotis
GCGCCGTGTGCGCTGGGCTCAGCTCCGCTCCCCTCGGCTGGGGGCTGGGAGGTCCTTGTGGGACAGACCTTACCCAGAGACCATCCAGGCTGTCCTGGGGTGGGGCCCTGCTTCCCTCTGCCACTTTGTGGGTTCTGCAGCTCTAGAATTGGTTCAGAGCCATTGTTTTATAGGTTTTTGGAGGAACTTGGTGGGGAGCTCATGCCAGTCACTGCTTCCCAGCCGCCATCTTGGCTCTGCCCCCCTTACCAAGCCCTTTCAGCTGTCTTCACAACACCCCTTGAGTCTGTCTTTACTTCCATGTTCCCATGACCACCATTATTGTACAGGTCCTCCTTAATGCATGCCTGGACAATTGCAATAGCCTCCCAAACAAATCTTTCTGTCCTCTCTCTCCACTCCAATCCATCCTGCTAACTGCCATCAGAATCATCTTCATTAAGCATAGATTGAGTCACGTCACTGCTCTGCTTAAAAATTGTCAGTGGTTCCCAAATGCCTAAGGAGAAGATTCCAGAGTCCCCACCTAGTATCCAAGGACTTCCATAATTATCTTGTCTCTCCAGCTTCATCTCATCTTACTCTCCTTCAAAAACTCTGCATATTCCAGATAATCTGGGATATTCCTTCAACCCCAGACACATATATGGTCTCATACACCCAATCATATGCAGTATTAACTAATCATGCATATATTCTGGCTCCCAACTACTGATGTAAGTTCCTCAAGGCCGGGTGGTTAATTGGTCTTATACTTGCTTATGTTACTTCTGGAGGGTTCTCCCCACCCCCACCCCACCCCCTGCTCCCAGCCCACAGCAATGTCTAAGGTGGTGCTATGCACATAGTAATCTCTTACTGAATAATTGTTCATATATGAATGGGTGCGGGACTTTGAACACCAAATTAGGTTTGGGATCTTTTTTGTTTGTCTGTTTCCCATAGTACTTATTGAGTTAAAAAGAGCCTGCCCATCTTGGCCAGAATTTCTGATGTGTGCTCACGCGCACATTCACATACATCTTTCATGCTGGTTGTTATATAATTGTTGGCACTGTGCCCATCGCCTTAGAGATGACTTCCACTTGAACTGCAACCCTAGTGCAGCTCTCCTGGAGTTTTCATGTGCCATGGGACAGGCATCTGCTGGAATCTGCTTGCCTGTAGGCAACCTCTAAAATGTCAATCAGGGAGGCTCCCTTAGAAGCAGAAATTTCACCCGGAGGAATGTCTCAAGGTCAGATTTATTTTAGGGCAGCAAGGACCCAAGGGTCTTGAAGCATAAGCAGACCCCGGGATTTAAAGCTGGGAGAGACCTTAAAGACCATCTGGTCCAACCTTTTCCAGATCATACAAGTGGAAAGCAGCAGAGCCTGGATTCAAACCCAGGCTCCAAATTCAATGTTCCTTCTGTTAGATATACGGTTGATAGAAACCTTAGAGGTCCAACTACCTCATCTTATGGATTAGGAGGCTGAGTCTCAGAGAAATAAAATGAATTGCCCAAAGTCACGTAGGTACTAAAGAGTACAGGGGAGATTTGAAACCAGATCTTTTGACATCAAATACAATGCCATAAAACAATATTTTTAATATCCTTCTTCTTTTGTCACATACACTAATCTTTTTCTGTTGCTATATTTGTATAGTAATTTGTATGCTCAGTGGTCTTTCCATCTTCCTATTTTCTACTTACTTTCAATCTTCACAGCTCACCTGCTCATCCCATTCCTACCCCTGACCCATCTGCATTCTTCTAACCATCAAGTTCCCTCCTACCCAGCTCATAAGATGCCACCTCCTCCCAGAGACTGTCTGGAGTAACCTGGAGTGTGAGCAATGAATTTGCAGTACTCAAGTTTGAATTTTGGCTCTTCTGCTTACTACCTGTGGGCAAAGTAATTAACTTTTCTGTATCCTAGATTACTCATCTATAAGCAGGATTTTCCAACCCTGGGTTTTATAATCTACAACTTGTCTATCTCAAATGTCTTCACTTTTTATTCCCATCCTATACAATATTTATTTTTAGTTTTTCAATAATATTAAAAGGACGCTTTCTTTATCACCTTTCTTTAGCCTATGATGCAAATCCTCCAGACCCAACTAATTTCCTTGGTGATGTCTTCCTGCTGACAGCTGCCCATAGGGATCTCTCCTTCCCCTGAACTCCTACAGCTTTTACCATCTGGATCACTCAGCACTCAGCATGTATAGCTATCCTTCCATTAAAGAATCTCCAGGGACCAGCTCCTTTAGGTGAAACAGCCACGATCAAATATTAAACAAAAAAATCTTCATACATTTTGTGAAGAGCTGCCTTCTCACTATGTAAGAAGGTTTTTAAAAGCTCATTGCACAGCTCTTTTTCTCATCACCCAAATAAAGCTAGACAGAGTCAATCTCAGGCAAAGTTATGAGATTCCTGAAGTTCATCTTTTCTCCCCAGTTTCCTCTCTCTGTGTTTTGTGTCCAAAGCAGACTTGTTCTCTTTTAACCCCATCAAATGATCAAAATAAGAAAGGATTGGTCCATACTAGAAAATGTCCTAGTATTTGGAAGAAAAAGTTGAAAAATATCCTAATGTCCCAAAAGAGAACAAAATTGTCTTTAGTAACATCTATAACAAGAGCTAACATTTGTATGGCACTTTAAGGTCTGAGTGGGTAGAGAATGGATGACTACCTATCAGAGATAAGTGTCCATGATTTGTATGAATGTTGGACCAGGTGACCTCTGCACTCTCATTTGACTCTACAATTCTATGATTCTATGACTGTTGCTCTTTGACTACATCCTAAATATAATTCATTTTCACTAAAGTGTTACCTCAGCCATATTCTTATATTTTATCCCTGACTATACAATGAAAGGCTTTTCACTTGTTATAGAAATTTCAGATATCAACAAGAAGGTAGAGAGTTATTTTGGCAGGGACTGGAGAATGGTCTATCTTTTTTAAAATTATATTTATTTTTTCCCCAATTACATGTTAAAACAATTTTAAATATATTTTTTAAAATTTTGAGTTCCAAATTCTATCCCTTCCTCCCTCCTTCCCCTCCCCACTCCCTGAGATGGGTAAGTAATCTGATATAGGTTATACATGTGCAATCATGTAAAAATATTTCCACATTAGTCATTTTTGTACAAGAAAATTCAGATAGGAAGGAAGAAAGAATAAAAGAGAGAGAAAGAAAGGAAGGAAGGGAAAGAAAGAAAATATGCTTTGGTCTGTATTCAGACAATATCAATTCTTTCTCTGGAGGCAGATAGCGTGCTTCATCATGAGTCCTTTGGGATTGTCTTGGATCATTATACTGCTAAGAACAGCTAAGTCATTCACAGTTTTTCATCTTACAATGTTACTGTTACTGTGTACAACATTCTCCTGGTTCTGCTCACTTCACTTTGCATCAGTTCATGTAAGTCCAGGTTTTTTTTTCTGAAATCATCCTGCTTGTCATTTCTTATAGCACAATAATATTCTATCACAATCATATCCTACAGCTTGTTCAGCCATTCCCCAGTTGATGGACATCCCCTCAATGTCCAATTCTTAGCCACCATAAGAAAGAGCTGCTATAAACATTTTTGTTCAAATAGGTCCTTTTCTCTTTTCTTAAAAATCTCTTTGGGATACTGATGTACCAGAGGTATTGCTGGATTGGAGTATGCACAGTTTTGTAGTCCTTTGGGCATAGTTCCAAATTGTTCTCCAGAATGATTGGATCAGTTCACAAGTCCACTAACAGTGCATTAGTGTCCCAGTTTTCCCGCATCCAGGAGGGACAATCTTGAAATAACTCCTCTAGAGCAGAGATTCTTAACCATAAACTTTTTTGCTATATATTTTGATAACTGTATTTCACCATAATTGGTTTTCTTTGTAATCGTATGTATTAGTATTGTTATTATTATCATACATTTTAAAACATTATCCTGAGAAAGAGGTCCATAGGCATCATCAGACTGTCAAAGGGATCCATCCCTCACACAAAAAAGTTAAAAACCCCTAATCCAGCATCTGCTCAATGACCCCTAGAAAACCTGATTTAACATCTTTAAGGCAAGGGTTCTCTAAGCAATCTGGTGAAGTCCTATGGACCTCTTCTCAGAGTAATGGTCTTTTGCCAGCGTTCAAAATTAGTTAGGCTAGTTAGAAGGGTCAATTCATGAGGGAACTTTTTATGTCGGTCTGTGAGTATAGGAGACAGCATAGAGGGAAGTAAGATATAAGTGCTGTCTCAAACACAAATCACTTAACCTCATAAGGACTCAGCTATAAAAGGAGAGATATGGATTAAACAAACCTCTGAGGCTGTTTCTTTCTCTCAAATCTGGTGACTCTGAAATTGTAACTATGTGGAGAACTCCTAGGTATAGCTAGTGTCTGTTTAATTGCCTTGGTGTGGCACCTTGCCCAGCAGTACATTATAGGTAGATGTGGGATAAATGCTTTAAGGAAAATAATGAGTATTTGCTCCCTTTGCTTTTATAAAGATGCAAACCCAGAATAATAGGACGTCAGTGTGATAGCTGTGCTTCTGGGTTTTACCATTTCCCTGAATGTATGCCTTGCAATTGCAACCGAGATGGGACTGAGCCAGGCATCTGTGATCCATGGACAGGTGTATGCCTTTGTAAGGTAAGACACATCAAATCAATTACCAGAAGCTAACAAATAAATGGTGGGTTTTTGGTTTGTCTTCATTTATCAATAATAATAATTAGTATTTAAATAGTGCTGTAAGTTTTGCAAAGTACTTTACAAATATTATCCTATTTTGTCCTTGGCAGAAAGGTGCTATTATAATCCTCATTTTACAAAAGGGGTTGTTGTGTTTGTCTTTCATTCTCAAAGAAGACTGTGACATCAGGGAAATGATGACATGACTAGCAGTTGACTTTGATTTGAGTGAGGGAGGGCTGTGCAAGGTCACCAGCCTCACTTTCTCCTCCAGAGCCATCTGGGTCCAGTGGCCTGATATTCACCAGGATAACTGGAGATGATCCAGGATGCAATGGGAAACCCTGGCCCTTTTAGGGTAAGGTCTTTTCAGGTTCTCACTTTGAGTGAGGTAACAGTCCATTCAGTGAATAGACCTCTTTAAGAAGTGAGTTAAGGAATGACCCCTTTAATCAAATAAAATCAAACTTGGAGGGGAAGACCCTCAGGGTTGCTGGCCAAAAGAGAAAAAATGACTGAACAGCAGAAATTCAAGGAAATGTGGACTTACCAGTAGGGATAGGGCCAGGACCTGTGATGTTACTGATACAGGGAATTTCCAGGCAAGGAGCCTCCATCAGCAATGCAGGTGAGTCCTTGCTCTGCAACTTCTAGTTGGAGAGAGTTGCCTAATGCATCAAGAGGTTGATTGACTTGCCCTGGGTCATGCAGCCAGGATGTGTCTGAGGTGGCCTTTAAACTAGCTCTGCCCAGCTCAGAAGCTACTTGTTCTCCATCATTCTACATGACTCCTCAGTAGTGATAAAGTGAGGTATGGTTACGTTGCAATCTCTATCCCTGAAGAGAGTGTCCCAGTACTGAAATATAAGAATCCTCAAATTCAAATTTCTAATTGAGTCTGTGGAAACAAGTCCCCTTTGCTAGTTTTTGGCTTTTCCCAGGAGAGCCCAGTCCCCTGTCATACAGACTGTTGCTTCTTCCCATGATCTCCTTGCCCTGTTTCGCCTCCATTTCTTTTCGAATGTCATGGATTTTGGCGATTCTCTGACAAAAAAGATATACTGCAGTGGAGGCAAAGCCAAGATGATCAACAGATTCCTGTGGTTCTGCCCTGAGGCAGAACAGCTTCTATACTGAGACTGGGGGAAAAGCAGGAAATCTTAGGAAGTGAACAGTTTTTAAAAAGAAAACTTAACTACGTGAAAGGGAACTAATGAAGAGAGCTAAAAACCTACTGAGGAAGGCTCCCTTAAAGTAACCTCAAAAAATACTCTGGATGTATTGTAGGAAAATATGCACCAGAGGCAACTAGTGGAGTAATGGATAGAGTGCTAAGGCTGCAAGTCAAGAAGACCCGAGTTCAAATCCTATGTTAGACTGGCAAAGTCACTTAACTCTGCCTCCGTTTCCTCAACTGTGAAATAGGATAATAATAACACCTACCTCTCAGGGTTGTTGCGAGGATCAGAGAAGATATTTGTAAAACATTTAGCATAGTGCCTGGCACATAGTAAGTGATCTATAAATGTTTATTCCCTTTCCCTAGGAGAAGATGAATGTAAACTCTCTGAAGGCTTAGTCTTTGTAGCTCCAGTACTAAGGACAGTGCCTTATACTTAGTAGTTTAATAAATCCTTCTTTTTTTATTAATTTTTTCAACTAACAAAAATTGGTTTTCCTCTCCCTTTTACTCCCTTCCAAACCAATATAAAAATCATTAAAGGAAGTAAAACCTGTAAAGACGTATGTGAACTGATGCAGAGTAAAGTGAGCAGAACGGGGGAATAATTTATATAATAAGAACAAACATTGTCAAAAAAAAAAACTTTAAAAGACTTAAACTCTGATCAACTCAGTGACCAACCACGATTCCATAGCACCAATGATGAAGCACGCTATCTACCTCCTGGCAGAAGGGTGATTACTTCTAGGTCTTACGAATAGTGAACTGGTTTTCTGCTCCTTTAAAACTCCCACATTCTGCTGTGTCCTTTCTCTCTAAGATTTGAGTATATTTTGTGATGACAAAATATTTGATGATGCTTCTAGGGTGCTCCAAACAGCTGTTTTGATAATGATGGCATCTGTGAGCACAGCTACTTGTTTAAATTAATTTATATGAATTAACATTAATTAATTTAATTAATAATAGATTATATATAATAAATTAGTAATTAAATAACTTAAAATAATTAATTAATGATCATATAATATAATTAATAATAAATTTATATTTTTGGTGGGGCATGAACTGCCCATATCTTAGGTACTTTTTCATATATGTCTGGTATGGAATTTTTTCATCCCGTGTCTTTTTCTTTTTGTTCTTTTTTTAAACTGGATCTTCCTATTTCACCTGGGCTGGAAGTGTAATGACCACTCACTGGCCCCATCCAACTGCTGCTTGGCATGGAAGTTTTGGTCTACCCAGTTTCAACCTGGGTCAGTTTGCTCCTCCTTAGGCAGTCTATCAACTCCCACTCTCAGAGGCTTACCATTATTGGTGCTAGATTTGATACAAACACCACAGCAGTTTAGCACACAACTCCCAAGCTCAACAATCCATGCCTAGCTATCCATTTCTTTTAATGTTTTGTGACCATCTATGAGCCAACACTTTCTATTTTCATAGAATTTGAGAATAACAAAATGCTACCACGGGACTTTAAAAAAAACTTACTGACCTTATTTCCTTTTTGCTTTAATAGGAAAATATAGAAGGTGCAGAATGTAATATTTGCCGGAAGGGGTCATTTTACTTGGACCCCACCAATCCAAAGGGATGTACCAGCTGCTTCTGTTTTGGAATAAGCAACCACTGTCATAGTACAAATAAGCGGAGGGCTAAGGTATGCCAGGCATTGCAAGCTTTCTGCTTTTACTTGGGTGCCACATGTTGAGAAGGGGCCAAGAAATTCATCTGAAATTTCAACTGTTTGAACTATTTGATTTGTCAGTCTTGAATAATGAGCATGGGTGGTAATAGTCTAAGATACCAGATTTAGGGTCCTTTCTCCCTTACCCTTTCTATCCATATCATCATTTCTCAAATTTTAATTTCTTTCCATCATAACTTACCACCTCATTTTTTCTATCCCTGTTTCTAGCTCATAAAAAACCCCTAAGTACTGTCTTCCCTTCATAATTTCAATACCCACTTCCACATTTGCTCAGTGTGAGTCATGCTTAACCTATAGGAAAAGAAGGCCTGTTTCATTTTTTAGTTGTTTATCTCTTTCAAGGAGATAAATTGATTAAAAAGAGAAAAAAAAGTTTTATAAGCCTCAGGACATTCAGAAGTGACTACTATTTCCTTGACCAAGGAAAAGACTCTCGTGTTATTTATCAGTTATTTCTTTTTTCTCATAGTGTTTCCGCAATTGCTTTATGACTTGGTAGAGATTTTTAGCCATGTTATATATGCACTATCTATAGAGTAGAATGAAATTTAAATGATACCACTGTATTCCATATAACATTGGAAAGTTCTGAGGGCTACACAGTCTGCTATAAGAAGTTTCTTTGGGTAGGTTGGGGTGGGGAAGGTACATTCTATCCAAGGCTTTGCTATTCCAAACAAGTTGGGTTTGAGGTGGTTAAACCTTCACTTGGCTTTGATGCAAGCTTTCATGGGAAATCTATAACAGTATTCCTTCTCTATTGTAAACAATTGAGTTATTTCTCAAGAAGTCTGCAGCAGAGAGTGGGGGACTACTGGTCACAGAGTATCACCTACAATGTCCAATACGGCCACTGTAGCAGATGTTTATATTCGATTATTTTTCTTTGTCACAAAGTTGGATTAAGTCTTGAGAAGGCTGGGAAGTGAAATGACTACACAGCAAAGACAAAAGACATCATTAAAGCATATTTTTCAGAAGAGTTCTGCAGCAACAGAGCTCATGGAGGAAGCACACGAATGAGTTTCATTCCCATACTTTGTGTTCCAGTTCGTCAACATGATAGGTTGGCGCCTGGAGACGGCGGATCAAATGGACATCCCTGTCACATTCAACCCAGGCAGTAACAGTGTGGTTGCTGACGTTCAGGAGCTTCCTTCCTCAATCCACAGCATGTACTGGATTGCACCGCCGTCCTATTTGGGGGACAAGGTAAGAAATTTTAGAATAATGGCCAACTCTTTGGGATGTGTCCTGCTGATAACTCTCATGCCCCCTTCTCCTTAGCTTTCTTAGCCCATATTGTGTAATAGGATATAATCATAAGAAAAGCTACGCAGGGGGCGAGTGTCACTATTAAGGGAAGAGAGGCAGATTCTGTCCCTCCCCCTGGAGTTCACAAAACTACAGACTTAGGGCTGGAGGGAGACCAACTCCCTCAGTTTTACAGATCAGAAAACAAGCTCAAGGAGATAGTTCAAGTTCACCCAGGTAGTAGAGATGGGATTTGAATCTAGGTCCTCTGATTCCAGATACAATGATGCTCTTTCCATGGTACTAAGAGGGTTCACAGGATAGCCGAGAGAAGATGGATGAATGTACAAACAAGTCCATTAAGAGTATACAAGTCTTTGTACAGAAAATTATGCCCTCAAGTGGGAGAAGGACCCCACTGACTAAGGCAGGTCTTGGAGGGAGATCAATAATTCTTTCCCTTACGTAAAATGGAGTGTTCCCAGAGGAAGTGGGCCAGGCCCCTGCTCATGCTTTTTCATAAGGTTATTATACATACCAAGAACTAGTTTTTGGTTCATAGTACCTTGGGTCACTTCTGTCTCATTTTCTTTGTGAGTTTAGAAGCTGTGCTTTTTATATTTGGTGCATATAGATTTAGTATGGATATTGCTTCACTGTGAAATAGGGCTGACAGCAGTGAGATATTATTTGAAAGCAGTTAGGTGGTACAGTGGGTAGAGTGGAGGACCTGCAGTCAGTGTACAAATTAACTTTGTGATCCTGGGCAAGTCACTTAACCTCTGTCTTCCTCGGTTTCCTCACCAGAAAAATGAAGATTATAATAGCACCTAACTCCCAGGGTTGTTATGAGGATCAAATGAGACAATATTTGGAAAGTGCTTTGCAAGTCTGTATCAATGCTAACTTTTATAATTAATTATGAAAGCTACCAATCTGGAAGAAAAGAAGCCCCCAGTTTTGTCCAGCTTCATTGTGGCCTGGCAAAGGATCATATCGAGTCCTTCCTTCCCTTCAAAGAGAGCTCCTTGCCGCTTCACTCAGGCCCCCATTAGATTAATATAGAGCTCTCTTCTGAATGGCTCTCTGACTGTCTTGCTCTCCACTCTGCAGAAAGGGGAAAATTTTCCCTGCTGTTTTTTGGCTCACAGTAGCATGAGATCAATCTGTTTTATGTTTTCAAAACTTTAGAGGAGAAAAGGATCTGTTTTCTTGTCATGCATGTCTTCTGGCATGAAGGGCCTCTTGAGGTCTTGGCATGAAAGACTGGGCACCAGGTTATAAAAAGGATGCACTCAAAGAGATGATTTATCAGACAGTTCTGAGTCCCATTAAAGCATGACCTCATTTTAGTGGGAACTCAACTCCTAGACTTTGATTTTAGAGTTTTTAGGTTAGACCACAGAAGTTTGAGGCACCCTCACCACTACTACTGCTACACACACCTTTAACATGAATTTTTTTGTACCGTATCCTTAACAAGTGGTCATACGGCTTCAAACTTTGAATGGTAAGAACGCATTACCTCCTATTCCAAATGCAGATAACTCTGATTTTTAGGCTTTTTCCTTATATTGGCCTGAAATCTATCCTCTTGAAATTTCTACTTTTTGCTCTGAATTCTCTCCCTTGGGGCTCAACAGCAGAGGACTAATCCCCTTTCCACAGGACATCCTTTCAAATATTTGAAATAACTGGTCACATTCTCCCTCAGTCTTCTTCTCTTAAGTCTTCAGAAGTCCAGAGTACATTGGTTATTTGACACTTGTGCAGATCGATGATGAATCAGTAGCAAATTAGTGTTTTAAAAGAGGACCACTTATGTAAATGTTATGTTTGAATGGCTTCCTTCCTTGTCCAGAAACTCATTAGAATTTTGCAGGAGAGTAAATAATGTTGGCAATGAACACTGACCGAAGGGTAGCTGTGGCCACCATCCCAACAGATACACATACCTTGTCCACTATCCCTCTTCCTTCTTCTCATCCCCCCAAGCCTCACTAGCATCAGTAGTCAAATCTGGCTAAGGAAGTTAGCAGTCATCCTTTATTTCACCAAGCTTATGAGATTCATCTGTCCTGATCCAATATAAAGACAACTGCAGACTAGAGAAACCAATAAATAATATAATCAGTTAGGATATGAATAATTAGGACTTTTTCTTCCTATATCTGGGTGACCCCTTTTAAATTTAAAAAAGTTAGGTGCTTAAGGAAATGACAAACATTCCTATGGGCAAGTAAGTTCTCTATGACATCTGATAGAACAGAGTGCTTATTTTCAAAAGGGGGCAGGGCCTTCACTGACCAAATGAAATGAATTCATTTTATAAGGAACCACTCTCCCCTCAATCAGAGAAAAACAGTAGAAATGTTGGCAAACCCTTCTCTGCTCTTCTTGTGGTAATCCACTCACTGAATGAAACCATGCCCAGTGCTATCTCTCCTGCACCAGTTGTGTCCAATTTTACATTCAAACACTGTCTGCTGCAAATGACGTTTCTTAAATGACATTTTGTCATCAATCCTTTGTTTTAAAGCTATTATAAAGCTTCTTGTCAGAATAACAAAAGACAAAATGGAATGATTCAGAGGACTATTAAAGGAAGCAAGTATAATAAAGTGTCAGTCCAATAAAATTCACTAATAGCAACCAAACTCAGTTAGTTAGGAATTGTACTCAGACATTTTATAAGCCCAGCGGCCTCCTTCTGGAGTGGCAAAGGGATCAAGCATAGGAAAGATCTATCCTACCACTAATTTGGCTCAAGCTACTCCATATGGGCCTCAAACCCCTAATTCTGTTACCTGGGTATATTAGTATGCATTTACTCAGCAGTGTGTAGAAGCTTGCAAAGCACTTTCTTTTCAATGACCCTGAGAAGTAGATGCTGGAAGCATTAGTGTCAACATTTTTATTTATTTATTAAATTTATTTTTAGTTCTCAACATTCATTTCCACAAGATTTTGAGTTACAAATTTTTCTCCCCATCTCTACTTCCCCACCCCAAAGTGTCAACGTTTTAAAGGGGGATATCTGAACCTCAGAGAGGTTCAAGGTCACACAGCTGCAAGTGAAAGAGCCAGAAACCTTGGAGACTTGGACTTGGAGAGAAGGGAGAATCAAAGCATATGATCCCTAAATCTCTTCTCAGGTGATTGGGTATAGAAGTTGTTTGGGGTGAGGTCCATCTGCTCCTACACACACAGACATATCCCCCAATTTAATCCAAGTTTATGAGAGATGACTGGTATTTTAGAAGGGATCTAAATCTGTATCTGGAATCAAAAGGAATCTTGTCTTTGCCACTTTTGCCATCTTCAATAAGTCACTTAATGGCTTCATCTGTAAAAAGGATTAGATGGTCTTTAAGGTCCCGCCTGTCTCTGAATCTATGATTCTAGGAAATAGATATTCTTGGAAAGCCCAATCTGCTAATAGGAACACATTTTCCTCTGTGCTAAGACTGCTCAGCCCTTATAACCTATATATATAAGTAAAACAGTTTCCTCCAGACCAGCCACAGGTCAGGGACTGATCCATTGGTAAAGTCAAAGGATCGGGGGCGGA
>JAQQSZ010010800.1:0-12415 GCA_028646595.1 Phalanger gymnotis
GTCTTTCACAACATGAGTGTTGTGGAAGGGTTATACATAATGATATGCATGGGGCCCATGTTGAATTGCTCGACTTCTTAGGGAGGGTGGATGGGAAGGGAAGAGGGGAGAAAAAAGTTTGTTTTTTTTTTTATGCAACTAGAAAATAAGATGCACAGGCAATGGGGCACAGAGATTTATCTTGCCCTACAAGAAAGGAAGGGAAAGGGGGATGGGAGGGGAATGGGGCGACGGAGGGGAGGGCAGACTGGGGAACAGGGCAACCA
Organism: Phalanger gymnotis; assembly: GCA_028646595.1. Lineage (NCBI taxonomy): Eukaryota > Metazoa > Chordata > Mammalia > Diprotodontia > Phalangeridae > Phalanger > Phalanger gymnotis. The sequence goes on from JAQQSZ010010800.1 coordinate 267, forward strand.
GAATGTACGCCATCTTGGAGTGGGAGGGGGAGGAAATGGGGAGAAAATCTGTAATTCAAACACCTGTGAAAATCAATGCTGAAAACCAAACATGTCAAAAATAAATTTAAAAAATAAATAAATAAATAAATAAATAACATAAAGAAAAAAAAAATGGCATGAGGTGGAGTCATCCACTGGATTCCAAATATTAATTTGAGAAAAATGGTATTCTTATGCTTTAGGTTATCTTTTTTATTAGTTGGCCACACATCAGCTTCAAGCTACTCATCCTTTTCTTTTTAGAAGCTAAGACCATCTCTAGCTCTTATCCCAGCATACACTAACTTTAGATATCCTGAGTATACATCCATCTTTTCTCCACAGATCAACAAGCAAGGCAGAAACCTTGGAGCAGCTTGCCACCTCACCAGGGAAATGGTAAACCTAACAGCCAGACCCAAAGTGAAGAAGAAAACAAGATGAAGACCTTGTAGCCCTGAGGACCAGACTTAGGGATCAGGAAAACATATCCCTCAGCTAAAATTAAGCAGATGGCAATGCTACCTCATTACCAGCCCCGTCTGGATTACACTCTGAGCCTTGGTTTATGAAGAGATGGTTGTCATGACAATAAGCATTTGAGAAGAGTTGGGGGGGGGGGGAGAAGCTGATAGATACAGGAGTGTCTCTTCTCCTGCTGTTATCCTGCTCCCAAACAATACAAAAATGGCACTGTACCCCTAAGGACAGAGCATTTCATCATTTCAGAAAGAGAAATTCATCTAAGCAGAGCAGAGAATCCATTAGCTGCAAGCATTTCCACATGAAGGTAAACCAGTCTTTAATTTGAAGTCCATTTGAAACCAGTCTAATAACTGCAATGCAACTTTCTTTTACATGCCCAGAGTGGGAATCAATGCTGGCTAAATGGAAAGGGACAAAAGAGAAAGAAATGACTCCCCCAACTTCTCAGAGTAAGATGCAAGCTGAAACAGAAGGGAAAAATTAACAAACTATAAAAACATATTTATAGCTGTCCTTTTTAAGTGTTTGTCAAATGGACAGAAAGGGCTTGCAACCTCAGGGCAATTCTGAGTCTTCTGACAAAGGGCACTGACTGCTTGTAGTCTAAAAGTCAACAAGCACTTGTACCTTGGAACAGCATTTATTCCTTCCTACAGTCCTGGAGACATGCACGCATGGACACACACACACACACACACACACACACACACACACACACACACAAGGTTCACTTATTGTCAGCAGATATTTTCTAATACTGTGTGCTCCCCATAAACTCTAGGGTTGTCTGTTCACACACAAACTGTGAAGGACAAAGTTGACGAACCAAATGAATGGAAATCCTCGACACCCTCCTCATTGCTCCTACAAAGATTCTCTGAGCAACAGATAACTAACTGGGTAATTATCTCACAGTCTGGGGATGTGCTCTTCTAGCATCGGGAGAAAACATCTGATTTTAAAGGAAGGATCGGCAGTGTGGAGAAAAGCCAGGTGTATGTAGGGAAAATGAGAGGGGAGAAAGACCTTGTTCTGTTCTGCCATCATCATCTTACTTAAACATTAAAATGCTGCAGTTGGGACTTTTTTTTTTTTTAAATAAGGCAAGTGAGGGCCAAGAGGTGTCACTGAAGCAACCAAAATGCTCAAGGCTAAATCAGATAACAAAACTCATGCAGGTAGTTGAGAGAACAACCTGCACTGCTGCTTTGTGGTGGGGACAGGAGGGAGACCGAGGTTGGCTGACCTATAAGTTTCTCTCCATACAGGCTGGGGCACATCAGGGATTTTCCCTTAGCGCTCCCTTTTCCTGTCTGTCTCCCCTCCCAACATTCACTTTGTTCTCCAATACTAACTTTAGCACTGGAGAGAGCATTCCATTCAAGAGGCCTCAAGAATTACTTTGTAATTTGACCCCACCCCTACCTCCCAATTTAATCTGATCTCTGTGGTAAACTAGTTCTAAAGGCAGAGGCCATGGGTTCAAATCCTCCCTCTGACACCATCTGTGAGATTTTGAGCGTGTCACAAACTCTCTAGACCTCAGTACAACAACAATACTAACAACATTTATATAGTGGTTTAAGATTTTTCTTATCATCAGATTTATCAGATTATCTCATCTAATCCTCATCTTCCTGTATGAAGTAGGGCTTTTATTATGCCCATATGAGAGATATGGAAACTGAGTCTGAGAAAGGTTATGTGACTTGTCCAGGGTCACAAAGCTAATAAGTGTCTGGGGCAGGATTTGAATTCAGATTTTCTGACTCAAGTCCATCACTCTATCATCTACGCCATGGTCTCTTCCAGTTTGAGATCTATGATCCATAGGCATAAGAAAGCCTCAGAAATCATGAGGCAGGACTTATGCTCTTTGGGTACATTCTAAGTGGAAGAAAGAGTACCCAGAAGGAAAGGGTAAAATACTACAGGGAGTTCAAGAAAAAGATCTAAAACTAGGTAATTATGTGATTATCCAATGATAACTTTGAAGAGAGCTATTTCAGCAGAGTGGTAGGAGTGGAATCCCTATTGCAAAAGGTTAAGAAATGGTGGCAAGAAGTATAAATAATTTTTTATTATATGGGGCATTTTAAATATTTTTTCTAATTACATATTAACTATTTTAACATTCATTTAAAAAATTTGAGTTCCAAATTCTCTCCCTCCCTCTCTCCCTCCCTCATTGAGAAGGCAAGCAGTTTGGCATAGGTTATACATGTATAATCACATAAAACATATTTTCATATTAGTCATGTTGTGAACGAAAATGCAGACTAAAAAAAAACAAGAAAAATAAAGTAAAAAAAAAAGGATGGTTCAATCTGCATTCGGATTCCATCAATTCTCTCTCTGGAGATAGATAGCATTTTTCAAAGTCCTGCAGAATTGTCTTGGATTTTTGCATTGATCAGAATAGCTAAGTCATTTACAAGTGATCATTGTACAGTATTGCTATTACTAGGTACAATGTTCTCCTGGTTCTACTTACTTCACTTTGCATCAGTTCATGTAAGTCTTTCCAGGTTTCTCTAAATGCACTCAATTGGTCATTTCTTATAGCACAATAGTATTCCATCACAATCATTTACCACAACGTATTTAGCCATTACCTAATTGATGGGTGTCTCCTTGATTTCCAATTCTTTCGAAAGAGCTGCTATAAATCTTTTTGTACATTTGGGTCCTTTTGCCTTTTTAATGATCTCTTTGGGATACCAACTTAGTAGTGGTATGGCTGCATCAAAGAATATGCACAATTTGATTGTCCTTTGGGCATAGTTCCAAATGTTCTCCAGAATGGTTGGATCAATTGACAACTCCTCCAACAGTACGTTAGTGTCTCAATTTTCCCACATCCCCTCCAACATTTATCATTTTCCATTTCTGTCACATGAACCAATCTGATAAGGGTGAGGTGGTACTTCAGAATTGTTTTAATTTGCATTTCTCTAGCCAATAGTAATTCAGAGCATTTTTTTCCTAAGACTACAGATAGCTTTGATTTCTTCATATGAAAATGGTCTGTTTGTATCCTTTGACCATTCAACAATTGGGGAATGATTTGTACTCTTATAAATTAGACTCAGTCTTCTATATATTTGAGAAATTAAGCCTTTATTGAAGAAACATTCTATAACTTTTTTCACAGTTATGATTAATGTGTAGAAGAAATACCTTTTTTAAAGAAGTTTGGTCATAAAAGCAAGGAGACAGAGTTTAAGAGGATTAAAGATCTAGAGAAGTCTGAGCATTTTTATAGGCAAATAGTACAGATTCAGCGGAAAAAGAGAGACTAAAAATTCCTGAAAGAGCAAGATTGTTGGAGTGAATTCTTGGAGGAGGTGGATCAGGTTGTAGGGAGGTGAACCTTACAGGTCTGACTAAATCTTCCTCCGGGGAATGAGAGGAGAGAGAATGACTGATGATACTGAGAAATGTTGAGAAGAGAAAGGAACTCTTTGGAAGCTTCAGTCTCCTCAGTGGAACAGAAAGATAAATAATCCATAAGAGGAGAAATGATGAGGCAGTTGAACACTTGCAATGGGGAGCACAATTGTTTGGTTTCTCAGTCATGTCCAACTCTACGTAACCTCATGTACTTTGATCATAGAGTTTTCTTGGGAAAGACGATGGGGCGGTTTGCCATTTCCTTCTTAAGTGTGTCCCCATTCTGTAGATGAGGAACTCAGACAAATAAGGGTTAAGTGACTTGCCCAGGGTCATACAGCTAGTAAGTATCTGAGGTCAAATTCGAATTCAGATCTTCCTGCCTCCAGGGCAGATGCTCTATCCACTGAACCACCTAGCTATCACCAGGAGAATGAAATAAGGAGTCATTAATTTAAAAGAAAAAAGCAACTTCAAGGACCCAGCTGAGGTTGTATACCATAAAGCAATTAATATTGAATTCTAGCATGCTGGTTAGAGTCCCTTACTGTCTTGATAGGGGAAAATCCAAATTCTCTTAATAAAGAAGAGAAAACTAGGAATATTTCATATTTTATTAATTATCATTGTCATGAACCAATATTCACTGAGTACCCACTGTAAGCAAAGCAAAATGTGTATTCAAAAAGACACAACAGCCTCTATTCTCAAAGACCTAATTGTAAGCTGTAATACCTGTAACAACTCGTATTTCTATGCACTTAAAGATTTAAAAATGATTACTTTTGCAATTACCCCATGTATTATTATTGCCCTGTATTTTTATAATTTTCTCTATGTATTATCATTCCCATTTCACTGATGAGATTTGGAGAAATTAAGTAACTTCCTCATAACCACATAATGAGCAACTGGCATAGCTGGTGTTTGAACCTACTTCCTCAGTCTTCAAATTTAGTACTTTTTCCCTTATGCTGTGTATCACTTGGAGGACCTTGGAAAATGTACCTGACTGTCAAGACCTTGGCTTCCTCATAGAGAATGAGGAGTTGGGTCAAATATCTCTAATTTCTTTTCTAGTTCTAAAGTTTATGATCCTACGAATCTATGAGCAACATCTACACGTGGTTTATACTTTTTTTTTTTTAAAGGAAGCACATTTAATCGCAAAAAACCTTACAGTCTGGAGGCAATCCTGACATTGCCGTAATGCCAAACAAAGCACTCCTGTCTTACCAATAATCTGAAGTAGGGGACAGCCCAGTTGAAACAAATACATAGGTGGTTCCCCAGCACAGAGGGACATGAGAGATAATGACGAGTCATTCAGATTGTATGGGTCAAAAAAATAAATAAAGCATTGTGCTATGCGTATAGTGTGCTTGAGATGAGGGAAGCTAGTTCCTCCTCCCCACCTCCTCACTCTCTCACCCTGCCACCAGAGCCCAGTCTACGTAATTACAGAAAATGAGGTGTGGATAGCAATGAGATACACATGTGCTAAAGGAAGTATAGACATGTCTACAGGTTTATCATCTCTTTGTAAAGAGTAAAAAATTCGATGAAATTAGAGAATGCCTAGCTATTGGCTGACTAAGAATATGTCATGCCCCTGGTGGTCTTTATGAAAACTGGACACTCCGTGGGGGTGTTTCAAGAAGGAATTAGTCCTGGTCCTTGAGAATGAGCTATAGAGAAGAACAGTCTGGGGAAATCCAGCCAAGAGTTCAGGGGCACTGTGAGGAGGACGATACAAGAAAAGAAAGGCCATTGGGGTCCTGCAGTACTAGAGGCCTGAGTTGCCTCAGCCATGTTCTTTCTATGTGCGCCTTGTTACCAGAGTATTCTAAGTCTGGGTCTACTCTTCCCATGGCCACTGTGCATATTTGGGGAAGAGTGTGCCCCAGGTTCATGGCAGGAATGTTTTATTACTACTGCTCTTACTACATCATCTAGAAGATACTTGTTTTGAGCTATTTTTCTTGTTGTTCAGTTGTTTTCTGTCATGTCTGACTCTTAATGACCCAATTTGGGGTCTTCTTGGCAAAGATACTAGAGTGGTTTGCCATTTCCTTCTCCAGCTCATTTTACAGATGAGGAAACTGAGGCAATCAAGGTTAAGTGACTTGCCCAGGGTCACACAGCTAGTATATGTCTAAGGCTGCATTTGAACTCAGATCTACCTTACTCCAGGCCTGATGTTCTAACTACTTTATCACCTAGCTGCCCTAACTGTGTCTACTGGCTGATTACTGAAAGTAAAGGCATCAGCATGGGCTCATGGGCTGTAGTTTTAGGAATGTGTATATACAGATTACCTTTGAACCCAATTGTGCTATTATACCTTCAGTGGACTCAACTCATGCGTGAAAGTTTCAGTTGGGGGCTAGCTCCCAGAGGGGACAACATAGATATAAGAGGTGTTGGAGACACTATTGACAAGAATTTATAATTGATTGAACACAGGGTTTGAGGAGGGGGCAAAGAGTATTACACGTGTAGCATGTAGCTTATTTTAATAGCTTAATTTGAATGAAGTAAAAAATAAACATTTTTTCCCTTATGAAAAGAACCAAACTATCTCAAAATGGGGGGAGGCAATGTGTTTTGGCCAATAGAGGCAGGTGAGGCATTAACACTAATAATGAATTTATTTGTAAGAAAAGACTGAGGGGCAGCTAGGTGGTGCAGTGGATAAAGCAGTGGCCCTGGAGTCAGGAGGACCTGAGTTCAAAAATCCAGCCTCAGACACTTGATGCCTAGTAGCTGTGTGACCCTGGGCAAGTCACTTAACACTGATTACCTTGCCAAAAAAAAAGAAAGAAAAGACTGCCTTTAAGTCTTTTGGTATCAAGATTATTTGCACTTAAGTGAATAAGTGATTCAAAAACTTTTCTGTGCTTAGCCCTGTACAGGTTCATGCTTTAGTCTGAGATGAAGTTTCTCTGCATTAGATACTGGGATACATATAGAAACAGCAGCAACCTGGACACGGTGGAAAGAACCACCTTCAGAGTAGTGTCATCTCATTTTATGCATCAAAAGTATACCTAAAAAGTTTTGTATTGTGCTAAAATGGCATATTCCTATTGGCTTCCTTTATAATTTTAGAAATAAATTCTAGTGAGGAGTTAAAAACTAAACTCAACATACTGCCATAGTCAAGAAGTTTAATAGTTTCTGTGTGGTTTATATTCATTTAATTCTCCCCCTTTGCACAGCCCTCTGACATACACACACTTTGGAAAGAAATAGTACTTTTATTGATGACTTTTTAAAAAAGTATTATCTCAGCCTACGTTTGAAAATGGAAAAGGTAATTGCTGACAACAACTAATTGACTGATTGTCAAGGTTCCCTGGCAGTAACTAGGAAAGGTAAAGCCTCCTCTGTGTTACACTGACCTGCAGAGAAAAAGCAGGGTGACTAGGTGACATTTGTCATGTAACTGAATCAACAAATCCAGAGCTAGGGAATTGGTGGGAAACATGGTCTGGTAGCAGTGGGGACCTGCACAAGTTCTTTATTCTCAGCATTTAGATTGGGCAGAAAAAAAAAGTCACAGAAAGTGGAATGAGATGAGGTGCACAGCACATTTTCCATATTATTTTTAAGTAGGTAGGTTTGATTTGGAATCAATGGGTATTACAAGGAGAAAAAAAAGTCCATCTACCCCAGTGCCTTTCTGCAGGGTAAATAACTTCGCTTAAAGATAGAATCAATGAATTACTGAATTTGGGAGTCAGACCTTTATTCAAAGCATGAGTCCTGTCTACTATATCCCTAAAAGAGAATTTTCTGGAGTCTTCTTGGCTCTCTAGTGATGGTGGCAAGGACAGGCAAGCTTTAGGGGATTGTTAGAGACCCAAGCCACAAGCAAGAAAGCTCAGCTTAATAAGGTTATGATAGCAGTAAATCTATGAGTATAACCCTAAACTGATTCTCCTCAATTCAATTCAACAAACATTTATTAAATGGCTATTATGCGTATGGGGAGATCAAAAAAAAAGAAATTTAAAAAATGCAGTCCCTGTTCTTATGAAACTACAAGTCTATTGGGGTGAAGAGGTATAGGAAACATCTAATCATATACAAATGACTAGAACGCCAAATACATGATAACCAGAAACAGTGCTGCAACATGAGAGAGGCCTGATCTGAGGTTCTGGCTTCAAATCCCAAGTCTGTTACTTGCTAATTATGTAACCTTAATAATCTTTCTGTAAAATTAGTTGATTGGATTAGATGATGTATAAGATTCCTTCCAGCTCAACATCCTCTTGTCCTGTCATTGTATAAGAAATACAAGCAATATGCTATATGTGTTCCCATTCAATTTTTAAAATACATTTATTAAGTGCCTACTATTATGAGGTTTGGGGCAAGGAACTAGGGATATGAAGAAGATTTTAACACAGACTCCGCCCTCGATGTCTTGCCTTCTATGTTACAGGGTCCAAATGTGGTAAGCAAAGATGACTCCTAGGATTGAACTTGGGTGCTTGGGAGAATGGTAGTCCCATTGAGGAAAACAAGGAAATCAAGAAGGGGAGCTGGATTGGGGGTGGGAGGGGGTGGGAAAGATGATGACTAGAAAATCGAAGGACATACTTTTCTCATAAATCAAAAATAATAAACAGCTGTTCAGGGAACTACTATTCATTCTCATTAAAATTTGAAACATTAATTAAGTTGCTACTAAGTCAGAGAAATGCAATAATAAGCACTAAATGATGCCACTAGATAGTCTCAAACTCATTTCGCTTTTGTATCTTCTGGGTTTTCTTTTGGGTTTAGCTCAGGGGCTGATGATAACAAGAGCTGCATTCTATATTTATTATTTTCATTCATTTCTTGATTTGATATTAACAATGAAAAGAAGCTCTGTATATAAATAGCAAACATTTTTTTTCAGACTTGAAAATAATAACTAAAAATGAGCATCTTTTTTTCCAGATAAAAGATTTACAGCATGAAGCTGTATTAGGGGCTAAAAAACACACATCTCTGTACTCATTCCGTCTCACATTATTATACAAACATAAAAGAAAAGAAAAAGATTAGCATCTGTTACTTAACAATGATCTCTTAGCTATCAAATCCAATGGCCTTTTCACAGTCCTCATCCTTCTTGACCTCTGCATCATTTGACACTGTTGATCACTCTGTCTTCCTGGATACTATCTCCTCTCTGGGTTTTCATGACTTTGTTCTTTCTTATTTCTCCTCTGACCTGTCTGGCTACTCTGTCTCAGCCTTCTTTGCTAGATCATCAGCTATGCCCCACCACCTATGCAAAGGTGTATCTCAAGGCTCTGTCTCAGCAAACTTTTCAGTTCCCATGGGTTCAATGATCATTTCTAATCATATCATTCCCAGATCTATATATCCAACCCTAGTCTCCTGAACTCCATTCTCACACTACCAACTACTTATTGGAATTTCCAACTTGATATTCCATTGGCACTCAAACTCAATGCATACAAAATAGAGTTCATTATTTTTGTCCCCACACTCACTTCTCTTCCTAGTTTAACTATTTTTGTTGAAGGTACCACTATCCTTCAAGTCATTCAAGTTTGCCACCCTGACGTAATCTTCAACTCTTTACTCTCTCTTACTCCTCATAGCAATTAGTTACTAAAGTTTGTCTATCCTATCTCTACAACATAACATGCATCTATGCCATTTTCTCTACTCACTTTCTCTACCCCTAGCTCTGGCCCTTGAGGCCTCTTGACTAGACTATTGCAATAGCCTCCTAACTGGCCTGCCTGCCTCTAGTCTGGAACTTTCACAATAAGTCCTTGACACTTATCAAAGTGATATTCCTGAAGGATGGCTCTCACTACGTTATTCCCCTGCTCAAAAACCACTAGGGACTTCCTATTTCCTCTAGGATAAAACGCAATCCACTCCGAGAGGCCCAAGCTTATTGCATATACCCTCTCTCCTCCATTCAGTTCTTCTTGATTCCCAGCGCTGCTAGCATACTCCTTTACCCCATAGTATTGTGCAACATAGGTATATGTATATGTAACAATATGTATATGTGTATATGCATGTATACATATGTATATATGTAATAGTAAACACATATAAATGTTTGCATATTATATATTCTGCATATATAATGTATATATGGTTAAGCAATATGCACATGTCAGTAACTATATATAGTTATATATGTAATGTGCATATGTATATTACATATACTCTGTGTATATGCATTATACATAATATGTATTATATACATAATGTGTACATTAGATATCCATGATGTGTATATTATATATAATATGGATATTACATATATTATATATACAACTACATATGTATATAAAATATGTACACATATCAGCAACTATATATAGTGCCAGAGAATAACTATACATAGTTACTTATGCATATACATATGTACACACATATGTAACTATATATGGCATATATATGCTTATGAGTATATAATATATATACATATTAGTGTATACACGCTATATTATATATACACATATGTATCTATTCACGTACATATAGACTATATGTAGTCACTGGTGTGTGTACATATTGCTTCTCCTAACAGAATGTAAGTGCCTTGAGTGCAGAGACGGTTCATTTTGGTCTTTGTATTCCTTGTATTCCTAAAACTTAGCAAAGTGTATGGGATCTAATCAGCTCCTAATTAGTGATTAATATACTTTAACAAAGATATTTTCAATAGAAATAATTCATTCAGCAGTAGAAATTAAAATGTATCCCTGGTTAAAAACAAACAACAACAAAAAGTCACTAGTTGAGGTTTGTATCACTTCCACTTTTTCTTGCTTTGGAGGATTAACAACAAAATCAGTTCAATTCTTCCCCTGAGCAACCAGGAAGACTCTGAGGGAGGGAAAGGTCCTAGCTGCCAAAAAGCTTAACACAGCCGCAGGCAGGAGTTTTGTTACTCCCAACACAGTGGGCGAACCAAAAGCGCTGTCAGGTAGTAAATCAGCAGCCCCCAAAGAGAATTCCCTTAGCCCTGTAGCCACCCTCCTTCCCTCCAAACACCTTGAGCTATGCCTTTCCCTCCTCCCCCCTCCCATTTAGGGACAAATCAGGGAGTACCCAGCTGAGCCTCTCCACCTGTGCGTGGGCCTTGGGAGCTTTCCAGAAGCTCCCTCCCTCTAGAGCAGTGGGCAGAACTGGATGGAAAATGTTCTTCTTACAAAGCTGGCAAGCAAGGTGCCAGCCTGGAACCAAATCTGAGAGAGATGCAACAAAAAATCACTTTGTCCATTTTAAATCCTTAGAGTTTGGGTTTTGTTTTTTTGGTTTTTTTTTGTTTTTTTTTGTTGTTGTTGTTTTTTGCAAAACAAAAATATTTTGAGGTCTGGGTGTTCCAAAAAAATGCTTGTGTTTCTTCATAGTGCATTAAAATTAGCTCTAGCTCTTAAATTGGGAAAGGAAGGACAGTTGACTGTCAGGCAGGCAGATCTTTAATTCTGGGAACACTAGCCCAGTGGCCACAAATCCCCACAGCTGAAAGCTCTTTTGGAACGTACGCAGAAGGATAAGAGAGAAGGCCAACGAAGGATTTGTCTCCCCCAGGAAGAAGTAGAGTGGTTTTTATTAGGGCCATTTTGCAAGCATGGCTGCCCTAAGAATTCTTCCAAGAAAGGATCACTGGCCTAAATCTCCCTATATCACTTCTCCAAAGGCTGTCATGACATTTGGAAATAGTCAAAATAGACTTCCAAGTATAAGGACAGAGACTGCGCCGGAAGGAATGGGGGGAAGTGGGGAGAGGCTGAGGGTAGGACTCCTCAACACCCCTCCGATTCAGAGAATATGCTTTTCTCCACCAACTCTTAACAATGAAGTCAGTGGATGGTCCTGGCAGCTGGAAAACAGAGTGAGCTCATGTTTTCTTACACTAGAGAGAGAAGGGAAGTGTAGTACCAATAACTTCTACCTTTTAGCAAGACCAAACTCAAGTCTTTTAGACCTATTGATTACCTGGTCTGAGTTTCTCTCTCCCTCTCTCCCTCCCCTCCCCCCTCGTGGTGTGTCTCTCTCTCTCTCTCTCTCTCTCTCTCTCTCTCTCTCTCTCTCTCTCTCTCTCTCTCTCTCTCTCTCTCTCTCTCTCTCTCTCTCTCTCTCTCTCTCTCTCTCTCTCTCTCTCTCTCTCTCTCTCTCTCTCTCTCTCTCTCTCTCTCTCTCTCTCTCTCTCTCTCTCTCTCTCTCTCTCTCTCTCTCTCTCTCTCCCT
>JAQQSZ010010801.1:0-12415 GCA_028646595.1 Phalanger gymnotis
CTTGTTTGAGGAACAGCAGGGAGGTCACTGGATAACAGAGTAAGAAGGGTTAGAAAGGTAGCTAAGGTGTAAGAAGACTAGAAGAATAAAAATATTTGGAAAGGGCATTGAATCCCAACCAAAGAATTTTATATTTGATCCTGGAGGCAAAAGGGAGGTACTAGAGTTTATTTAGTGTGTATGGAGGTTGGTGAGGGGGTGGGTTGGGGAAAAGAGTCACATACCCTTAAGCTTTGGGAAGCTCACTCTGGCATCTGAGTGGAGGATGAAATGGAGTGACGGAGAGATCTGTGGCAGTGTGAGAGGAGAGAAGGGGGTACATTTGAAAAATATTATAAGGTAAAATCTACAGGCTTTGGCAACAAATTTTATAAAGTAAGTGAGAGAGTGAGGTATCAAGGATGTCACTTAGGTTAAGAGTCTGAAATACTAGGATGATGGTGATTTCTTCAACAGATATAAAGAAATTGTGCAGAAGAGAAGCTGTTCTAAGGAAAGATAATGAGTTGTTTTATTTATCTTGAATTTTAGATGTATTTATAGGACCTGTAATTTGAAATGTTTAATAGCCCGTTGGAGATGGGATAGTGGAAGTCAGCAGAGAATTTAGGGCAGGATGAGCAGATTGGAGAATTATCAGCTTGGAAAAGATAATGGACATCACCAAATGAAAAAGGATCGAGAAAGAAGAGAAGAGAAGAGGACCCAAGATAGGGTACTGTAGGACATGGTACTCCTTTCTTACCTGATTATATCCCTCTGGGACTTCTCTGATTTTTCCACTGTGCCACAGAAGCTCATTATTGTTATAACCTTGCTATCCTACAAGATTCCATCAACAATGGTAAATCCTGTCATTGACAACTTCTATCCTTCTAGAAAGTGGAACCATGGACTCTGAAACCTCCATTTAAAAAGAGTGTTCAGGTCTCACCTGGATGTACCATTCTAGGATTTCTCTGACTTCCCTACCATGCCTCAAAGTACTCTTCCTCCTCCTCCTCCACTCCTCCCTCTGACCATGTGGGGAGTCCTAACCTTACATGTGAGTGCTCTGTCCAAAAGAATATAAATTTTGATTGCTTATACTTTGCAAAGTTTCTTGGAGTTTAAAGACTAGATTTTTTTTCTTCCCTGTTTATTCTATCATTGTTTTTTTTTTTTCCTGATAACTCTTTGGGTCATGTAGTTTTAATTTATGATTTCTTGAAATACAGCTCTGGAAAACCAGGCTTTGATAAAGCTGACTGTGATTCAAATGAATCTATTTGATTATACCTTTAAAACCAAATCACTTTGGCTTTCACTTATTGGCCAACAATAGGTCCCAGCAAGGCTCACTCACTCATTGTTTGAATTTTGGTAGCTCAGAGTCAATGTAAATAGCAACTGTTTCTGTTCTGGCAAGAAACTCTGAGAGTGTTCCTCTCCCAGACTGATTCTTTTATGAAGACAAAAGTAGGCCATCTTTTGCCTCGATTCTTAACTAGCCTTTAACTACTGAACCGGTATTGCCTCAGAAATATTGACACCTGGGAAAGATCTTAGTTTAAAAAGGCCAGGGTCTCTCACTGCATCTGGGGCCGTTGACAGTTATCTTGACCTATGTCTTGCCGCTGGATTTAAATGACTCTGGATGAGAGAGGGACATTGATAACCTTTGCACAGCTCTGTCTTACTCAAATCCAATTCACCTGCAAGTCAAGATATCACCCTCCTGATGTCATTGGTCCTCTTCAAGGATGAAGGAACAACAATGCTCCTAAGTTGGATACCTCATTCCCCTTTTCATCTTGCTTTTTTGTTGTTATTGCCTTTCCCCATTAGATTATACATTTTTTGAGGTTTCAGTGACTTTTTTCATGTTTGTCTCCCTTGCACTTAGTTCAAAGTCTGGAATGTTTTAGGCGATGAATTCATCTTTACTACTGTTGCCTGGCACCCATAGTTCACAATCATGACTTGGATGAAGATCCATCTTGGGAGATGGAGGACGAGATAGGTAAGAAGAGAACCAGGAGATAGTAGTGTTCTGAACACTGAGAAAAAGCTGAGACTATAAAGGAAAAGAAGATCACCAAAAGCTGTTAAAGGCTGCAGAGGTCTTGCAATTAAGAAACATAGGATGATAATGGAGATAGAGTGATCAAGTGATAGCTTTTGGAGGAAGTGGTAGACATGGGCATGCTCACTGGTAGTTGAGATTTAGACGGCAGACAAGGAAATAGTGAAGATAAGTGAGAGAATAGGATGTAAGAGTGGACGATATGCTGGAGAAGACAGGTTGCAGTGGTGTTGCTTGTTTATGTAGAGGGGTTTGCCTTTACAAGAAGAAGTATCATGTGAGATAGAGTGAATGTGAAGATGGTAGCAGAAGGTATATGGCTGATATAAATTAAGCAGGAGGGGAGAAAAGGTAGCTCTCAATGAACAGCCTCAAGTATTTTCCGTGAAATATTTGACAATGTTTTCAGCTGAGATGGTGGGCAGGGAATATCTATGGGCGGTTTGAGGAGGTATTGAAACATTTGGAAAACTATTATGAAGTGGGATAGTGAGTCAACTAGGTAAGTGTAAAATGATTGTCTTGCTATAAGTGAAGTCACAGTTGAGATTACATAACAAAAATGTGTAGTGGATCCAGTTAGCACAGTTTCATGATTTTCTCCAGGTTTGTTTGGCGACACGTGAACAGGGGAGACAAATGTTCCATACATAGATACTGTGGTGACCCTGTTCCTTTCCCCCCAACCAACTGTTCCTTTTCCTTTTTATACAGACACTAAGCTTCCTGGACCTAACAGCACCACGTAATGACTCATAATAATCTAAGATTTTTGCCTCATAGATTCTTTTCCTTCAGGAATAGTGTGTGTGTGTGTGTGTGTGTGTGTGTGTGTGTGTGTACTATGTTCTTCCTTTCCATCTGCTTTTAGTTAATTCCTTTTCAGACTACCACTTTCTTACACATATCTTGATATCCTTGCATACAAAGGACATAAAATCACATATTATCCTTTGTTGACTTGACTTGAGGAAAATAATTGTTTCATCCTTTGTATTTTACCATGTACAGTGACAGGCCCATAATCAGTATTTAATTAATACTTCTTGATTGATGGATACATTAATCATATTTTCCCCCTTGTATTTTTCAACTTTTGTCATGTTACCTGAGATAAATACATATTCTCTCTTTGTTCAATTAATAAGTTTAAAGACCATGGTTCTAATTATGAACAACAAATATGAATAGAAAAAGTAATGAATATATGTTAAAATATGGAGTGAAATTGTACATAATAGATAACCAGCACAACATCAATCTCTGAAATACTTAGAAATCCCTTCAATATCTCCCTAATCAGCTCCATCTAACCTTAGCTGTCAGTAATTGAAGTAATTTCTATTTTCCTCAAGTTCCAGTACTCTAAATAAAGTTTAAAAACAACTTTTTTTTTCTTATGCAAGGTCATTTTTCCCACTTGTTTCAATAAATGCAATAGTACTGTTTTCTGCTATTTTTCGTTGCCTCTCCCAAGCCAGGATCAAATATTTGTCTGCTCTCGGCAAGGTTTGTAAGTTGTGTCCCCTGCATGTTACCTAGAGACTTTGAGAATTTATTGTAACTAACACATACTGTTTAACATTTAAAAATAAATAATGCTCAATATTTCATGGAGATCATAATTTTCTCAAGGATGTGTTTTTTCTTCAGTTAAAGATTTTTAAAAGTTTATGTTGTAAAGCAGCTTTATGTTGTTTTTCAAGAAATTGTAGCCATAATTATAAGTTGTTCCTGAATTCTGTTTTGTCATTTTGACAATGTACATTGTGAATGTTTTTGTCTACAAGTTGGCTTTATTTTGGTAATTACTAATATCTGTCCTATAGCTGATTCCTTTTATACACTAAGAACCTTTTTTTCATACATGGGGAGCCTCGTTCCTCTCTAGGCTTCACTCTGTACTTTCACTACAATCCCTTCATACTGAAGCCTCACCATGCCTCAGCTTTTCATCCTAAAGCCTCTATTAATCCCTGGAGTGCACATATTAGAAGTGCCCTCTGCTGCTGCTGTTGTTCATTCATTTTTCAGTCATGTCCAACTATTCATGACTCCATTTGGGGTATTTTTGGCAAAGACATAGGAGTGGTTCACCATTTCCTTCTTGAGATCATTTTACAGATGAGGAACTCAAGCAAACAGGGTTAAGTGACTTGCCCAGGGTCACATAGCTAGTAAAGTGTCTTTAAGACACATTTGAACTCAGGAAGATGAGTGTTTTTGATTGAAAGCCCAGTGTGGCACCTAACTGCCTCATTAAGAATTTTGTTTTTCTTGTTCAGTTGTGTCGGACTCCTTCAGACCCCACTTGGGATATTTTTAGCAAAGATATGAGAGTGGCTGGCCATTTCCTTCTCCAGCTCATTTTGTAGATGAGGACACTGAGGTAAACAGGCTTAAGTGACTTGCCCAGTGTCACACAGCTAATAAGTGTCTGAGACCAGATTTGAACTCAGGTACTGTGCCACTTGGCTGCCTCCTCTCAAAAAACTCATTTAAGGAGAGTGTTCAGGCTAGCTGTGTCTCACTTCTCTGCAGGTTTCATTGTCTTTCATCCACTTGTCTTCAGCTTTGAAGTTTTCTCTTTCCTTCCTCTACTTTTCAGCTTTCTTTTAAGTGTTGTCTTCCCTCATTAAAATGTAAGCTCTTTGGAGGCCGGTACTAGCTTTTTATTCCTACTTGTATTGCATTCTCAGTATAGTGCCTGGCAGTGGGAAATACTTCATGCTTTGACTGACTCATTGATTTCCTTGGGCTATTTGCTTAGTAATGGAACTCATTTACTTTGGAATGGTTATTATTCTCATATACTGTACTTGTGTCACTTCCCCATAGATCTGGGATATCAGAATTTTACCAGGGATCTTTAATAAAAATCTCATGAATTTATTATTTTTCTTATTCTGGTTGCATTAATTTTGTTCATGAAAATAGCTCTGAGATTTAAATAATCAAAACTGTCACATTTATATTTTACAATTTCTATTTTTTGAGCTAAATTAATTTTTTGATTAATTTCATGCTATGAACAGCTGAAGGCAGCTAGGTGGGTACAATAAATAATAAATAAATATAGTACTGGGCCTGGAGTCAGTAAGACCTGATTTAAAATCCAGCCTCAGACACTTACTAGTTGTGTCACCCTGGCCAAGTCACTTAACCTCTGCTTGCCTTAATCCGCTGGAGAAAGAAATGGCAAACCACTCTAGCATCTTTGCCATGAAAACTTTATGGACAGCATTGGCGTGGTATGGTCCCCAGGGTCATGCAGTGTCAGACGTGACTGAACAACAACAAAAATGAACAAGTGAATTAAACAACCACTCATGGAGTACTGTAAAGAAATAAGTATGTTCTGAGTTGCCAGGAGACTAAGCTAATCTCATTTTGATTTACAAGCAGTGAGGTTTGTTAGCCTGATTAAGCAGATATTTATTTTGTGCAAATTTATCTCAGAATATTAAGTATGTTTTAAATATAACTGCAACTGATCTTACACATAAAAACATTCAATGGCAGTACTTGTATCCTTACTGACTCCTTGTTATTTCAGTAATCTCTTTTCTAGTGCTATGTTGGTAAATGTATTCCTTAATTTTTGTTTTTCTAATTTTTTTTGGTTCTTTGTATTTTCTTACTTTGACTTTTCTAAATATAAACAGGCTTTTAATCCCAAACCAAAATTCTCTCTCTCTCTCTCTCTCTCTCTCTCTCTCTCTCTCTCTCTCTCTCTCTCTCTCTCTCTGTCTCTGTGTGTGTGTGTGTGTGTGTGTAGGTATGTATGTATGTGTCTTAGTGAGTATCTAAATTTGTGTATGTGTATTTTGGGGGGATAAGTGGGAGGAAGCCCCTTTACTATACATGTGGAAGAATTCTTACTATGTCTTCACCACATACATGAAAAAATGATGGAAAATCAAACAATGAGCAGAAGATAATTGTAGAAAATTGTAAAGGGAAAAAAAGTCTGTTTATGTAGTTATCACTGAATGTGTTTTTCTTTTTTGAAAATATAATAGTTGAGCAGGCTGCTAATGAAAAGTATTGATTTAATTGTTTTGTGGTAAAGATGACTTTAGAATGAATAATTTTATGGTAACTATCATCAGATGTTTTCACTTCAAAATATGCCACTTAAAGAGCTGAGCATATTCATCATTTTAGAGGAGATATTTTTGCAGTTGACCATTTTACCACTGGTGAGCATCTACTAAATACAGGGTTATTATTTTTAATGAAAACTGAGCTGACCTTTCTGGTAATAATGAGCCAACAGATGAATCTCTTCCTTGAGGCCATTCCCACTCAAAGCCAGTAGAGCCAAGTTGCCATCAGAATAAATGAGAATGCCTATCTCTGTCTGCTATTTCAGGAGGACATACATTCATTTCTTCTAATAACTGCATCAAGTTGTTCAGATACATATTAAGGAGAGCCTACAAGACACCATTAAAAATGTGAATTGCATCTTTTCCAAGGTCATTCTTGTTTGCTCTGATTTTACCAGCAATGTTTTTATATAGATTCTGAAGAAGCTTTCTTCAGTAACCCATTATTATATTTAGAATAATTGTTTAAGCTAAATTAAGATGTTTTCTTTTAGGGGCAGCTAGGTGGTTCAGTGAGTCAAGCACTTGCTCTAGAGTCAGAAGGACCTGAGTTCAAATCGGACCTCAGTCACTTGACACACTTACTAGCTGTGTGACCGTGGGCAAGTCACCAACCGCCCTGCATTCCCCCCTCTAAAAAAAAAAAAAACAGATGTTTTCTTTTAGTATCTAACTTTCCCATATTTACCTCTAAGATTTCTACATAACATGTATAAATATAAGCATATGTAATATCTATCTATAATATGGATAGATAATGGATATATGTATATATCTCTATGCATATATTCAAACTCTTATGACATTGACAACATTAGGCAGCTATATAGCACAGTGGATTGAGCACCAGTCAGACTTTGGGAGACTTGGGTAGAAATATAACCTTAGATATTAACTAATTGTGTAAGCCTGGACAAGTCAATCTGATTGTCTCACTTTCCTCATCTGTAATAATGGGGTTAACAATAGCACTTGCCTCCCAAGATTGTTGTGAGGTTCAAAGGAGATAATATTTGTAAAATATTTCATAAAACTTGAAATACTAGATAAATGTTATCAATGTATTATGATTATTATTGGAAATATACAATATGGCAAATGGTCATCAATCAACAAAGCATTTATGACATGCCTGCACATTCTATTCCAGGTTATAGGAATACAGATTCATTCATGCATGCATATATACATATATATATATATATGTGCATGTATATATGAATGTACACATGCACAGTCATCCATACATAACTAAATAAATGGATTCATGCATGAATGAACAAATGAATGAATGAATAAAAAACAAAACAAACCTTATTCTTAAGGAAGTTACAGTCTGATAGTTAGGAAAAGTGCCTGAAATTTATTTATGCTACATTGCCTCTATTTACCAGGATTAAGTTATGCAAGACAATAATAATAATGTTCTATAAGGCAGGTAGGTGGTAGAGGAATTAAGTGATGGACCTGGAATTAGGAAGTCCTGAGTTAAAATCTAACCTCAGAAACTTACTAGCTAGAATCATTTTAATTACTCTTTGCCTCAGTTTCCTCAATTGTAAAATAGGGGTAATAAGAGCACCTACCTCCTAGGATAGCTGTGAGGATACAATAAAGGCCTTAGCACAGTGTCTTGCACAAAGTAGGGGCTATATAAGGCACATTTGGTTCTATTTTGACCTTGTACTATCACATGAATTTTGACAAAAATCTTAAAAGAAAACATCTGTCATTACTTGCTAACCCTCATGCATTGTTTAAGTACCACCTGCAGGTTTATAACTTCTAGCTAAATTCTCAACCATTCTTCATGATGGAGTTATTTTTGAATCAAAAGAAACCTGCTAAGTACATACAGTGAAAAAAACAAATGTAATTTCAGAAGAAAAGCTTGAGACAGTTGAA
The DNA here is from genome assembly GCA_028646595.1 of Phalanger gymnotis. Classification (NCBI taxonomy): domain Eukaryota; kingdom Metazoa; phylum Chordata; class Mammalia; order Diprotodontia; family Phalangeridae; genus Phalanger; species Phalanger gymnotis. The sequence goes on from JAQQSZ010010801.1 coordinate 8,083, forward strand.
TGCATCTATAAATTCTGTATGATCTAGTCACAGAGTTCTACCATGATTTTGTAACAAGTCAAAAAGTATTTATTTCACATCTAGTATAAGGAGACCATATCATATTATCCTGTGAAGTGTTGAGAAAAATACAGTTTTCATACAACACAGTTCCTGTCTTTATAGAGCTAATTAGGGCATATGACACTAAAACATATGAATAAAATCCAGAGCAAAACATGAAAAGTGCATCTGTTACACAGAGGGCTATGTGAGGAATGAGACAAAAAGAAGGGCCAATGTGGTGGCAGGAGTAGGTTTCATCAAAAGGTCCTTAGAAAAAGTGATATTCAAGATGAGCATTGAGTAGGAACTCAATGAAAGGGAGAAAAGAGAGAAAAAAGAGAAAAGAGAGAAAAAAGAGAAAAGAGAGAATGGGCATTCCTGGTAAATAGAATATTATGAAAAAGGGCCTGAAAATGAGAAAGTGAGGGGTGTATAAGAGAATGCCACTTTTATCTTGATCCTCCTTGAGTAAAGAAAATAAAAATAACAAAATGTGTGAAGATGGATTAACCAAAAATATGTATACGTTATTTCATTGAATGTGGCCTAAATGATCTCAATTTCATTTGTTTAGATACTCATTAAAATGCCCACTTCTGTGATTTTCCTTTGTCTTTGTCCTTAATGTGAATTAGAGAAATTCTCCTCTATTTCAAACTATTCCTTTCTGTTTTGACCCTTTTCAGGTCTCTCTCTCCTTCTCTTTCTCCTTCTTCCCCCACCCCTTCCTCTCTCTCTTTCTCTCTTTTTTTAACCATCCCTCATTAAGTGTAAAAGCAGCTATAAATCAGGTGATTTAAAGTCTGATTGCTGGCAGGTATGTTTAAATGAGAGTGATATTTATATAAAACGTTTGGTAGAGAGTAGAGCTTTCTTCCTGTCTATGATTGCTATATGCAATACCATGTATTTTTTTTTAAAATGATACATAAATAATGAGATGGACAATTTGATACTGTTTTCAGAAGTAACTTTGCAAAGCTTCATGAGAACAAAATTTACACCAGCCCTACATAGATACTACACAAATATATCATTTCTATTGATTTTTTTTCAATGTTAAGACATTTATAGTATCATAGAGGGTTAGAGCCCAAAGGAATTTTAGAAACAATGTGCTCCAATGCCTTTTTGTACAGATCAGCAGACTGAGGCATAGAAGTAGTTGATATGACATCACACAGCTAATAGGCACCAAAGCAATGGCCTGAATACTTTTAAGTGCAGTGTTTTTACTAGTGTAATTAGAAATACTACTACTAATAACAGTAAGAATAATAGCTAACATTTACATAGCACTTACTGTGAGCCAGGTTCTGCGATAAATGCCAGATGGCACTCATTTATTCCTCACAACAACGCTGACAGATAAGTATTATTATTATCGCCATTTTATAGGAGAGGATAACTTAGGCAAACAGAGGCTAAGTGACTGTGCCAAGCTTCTTATCAAATCATTTTGCTATCCTGCAGGAATTCTCCCATGTCTGGAATCTCCAAATGAATTATGGAATTTTAAATTGGAAAAGGACTTTTTACATAACTTAGTTTCAACTTCTCATTATTCCCCAAAGGAAAAGGAGGGTCCTAAAAGTGAAGTATCTTAGACAACCAATCATTCAGTGGAAATTTATGAATTGCCTTTTATGTAGCATTATGATAAAACTTGGGAAAACAAAGAGAAAAATGAAACAGTCTGAAGCCAGATCTTTGAAACTAAGACAGTTATCTATGCTTGAGTTCTTTTTCTTTTGCTAACTCATCGTTATTTTATTTTTTCATTTTCAGCAGCTTGTTATTAATCAAATTTTAATCCAAGTTGTGAGCAATGTTGTCTTAGGCCTCAGGTCCTCCTTACTGTTGTTTTCTGAATTCTGTCAGGGGCCTCAACCTCAGAGACCCCTCTTCTCTCCTAAGCCACAGTTAGGACTCTAGCCTGAAAATGTTCTTAATCCCTGTGATACCATACTCATCAGGAGTGTGCCTGTTCCCCTTTTCCCACAGCAGCAGTCAGGGATCACCTCCAGGCACTACTGCGAGGCTTGACTTCTAGAAATAGTAGTAGGTCCTTCAAACTTCTCCCAGTTAGCCTGATGAAAGTTTGTGAGATAAAAGTTACTGAGGTGGAAGTTCATGAAGTTGTGGGGTGAAACTTCGTGAAATAAAATTTCCATAGGCTGTGAATGAAGTGAAAGTTGAGGTGAAATTTCAGAAGGCCTAGTCTGCTTCCTAACAGACCCAGTCCAGGGCCTGCTGGTTTTTAATTCAATGGAGTTGGCCTAGAGGTTTCTCCCTTTCCCTCAGGCCAAACCTCAGCCCCTGGAGGTCCTGTCTTTTCTGAGGTCCTCTCAAGTTGCTTAGGACAGCTGCTTTTCCCTTTTATTTTTGTTGCTCTTTATTCATTTCATGGAGATTTTCTGTCTGTTTGTGGGGAGCCTGGAAATTTCTGACTTTCTCTGCTATATTACCAGAATCCCCTAGAGTGATTTTAATTTACATTTCTCTAATTAATAGTGACATAGAATTTTTCATAAGATTATAGATAACTTTGATTCTTCTTCTGAAAACTGCCTGTTTATATCATTTGACTATTTATAAATTGAGGAATGGTTATTTTTTTTATAAATTTGATACAGCTCTATGTTCAGCATATATTTGAGAAATGAGGCCTTTATCAGAGAAACTTGCTTGCTATATATATGTTTATGTATATATACAATATTTTATATGTACATATAATATTCTTTGTCTATGAAACCAGCATAATGTGGTTTCCCTGGTTATCTCTTTTGATTAGATCTATTTTTGGTTTCTCTGAAATCATGATTGCTACCCCTTCTTTTTTTTAAATTTCATCTGAAGCATATTAAATTCTGCTTCAGGCCATTATTTTAAACTCTCTCTTTTAAATTTGTCTCCTATAAACAAAATATTGTAGAATTCTGGTTTCTAATCCATTCTGCTATCTGCTTCCATTTTCTGGGTAATAGGATGAGTTCATCCTATTCACATTTGCAGTTATGATGAATAATTGTATATTTCCCTCCATCCCATTTTCTTCTGTTTCTCCTCCTGTCTCTCATTATCCTATCCCTCCTTAAAAGGATATTTTGCTTCTTACCACTGCCTCCCTTAATCTTCCCTACCTTTTATCATTTCCCCCTTCTTTAGATGCTTCCCTTCTTATTTCCACACATACAGTTCAAGCATTGAATATTACTTCCCTCTAGTTCCCCCTCCTTTGTAAAAGTTCTTGCTTATATGCTTCTTTTATGTGAGAAAATTTTCTCCATTCTACCTTTCCCTTCCCTTTTTCCCAGTGCATTTGCACTCCATTCTTTTCTTTTTTGAAGGTCATTCCAAAATAATTAATTCACACCTATACCATCTGTCTATGTAAAGAGCTTTTATCAGGCCTAACAATGGTGAAGTTCTTAGGAATTACATCTGTAACTCCTATCCCATATAGGAATAAAATTTTTAACTTTATTGAGTACCTTATGATCACTCTCATGTTTACCTTTTTTATGCTTCTCTTCAGTCTTTATTTGAATGTCAAATTTTCTCTTCAGCTCCTATCTTTTCATCAAGAATGCTTGAAAGTCTTCTATTTCATTAACTATCCATTTTCCCCCTCAAGTATTATACTCAGTTTTGCTGGCTAGGTTATTTCTTTGATCATAATATTTGATCTTTCATCTTGTGGAATATCATATTTATAGCCTTCCATTTCTTTTTAGTGGTAGCTAATAAATTTTGTGTGATCTAGACTGTGGGTCCACAGGTTTTTTTTAATTTCTTTTTTTTTCTGGCTGCTTGAAATATTTTCTTTTTGTTTTGGGAGCTCTGGAGTTTGCCTATAATATTCCTGGAAGTTTTCATTTTGGAATTTCTTTCAGGAGGTGATTGATGGATTCTTTTAATTTTGATTTTACCTTGTGGACATAATATATCCAGGCAGTTTTCCTTGATGATTTCTTGAAATATGATGCCTAGTTTCTTTCTTAGATCATGACTTTTAGGTAGTGCAATAATTCTAAATGTATCTCTCCTTGATCTATTTTTTAGGTCAGTTGATTTTCCTGATGAGATATTTCACATTTTCTTCTTTTTTTTCCAGTCTTTTCACTTTGTTTTATTGCTTCTTGTTGGCTCATGGAGTCATTAACTTCATTTTCTCAATTCTAATTTTTAACGAGTTCTTTTCTTCAGTGAGTTTTTGTATCTCCTTTTTGGATATACAATTTGGCCAATTCTGTTTTTAAGAAGTTCTCTTCAGTGAATTTTT
>JAQQSZ010010802.1:0-12415 GCA_028646595.1 Phalanger gymnotis
TGGGTTTTCCGGCCAGCTGCTTCTGCTTTGGTCCCGTCTGGGGCAGCTCCGCAGGCTGAGCGCTCTCCTAGCCTGCAGAGTCGTTCCTTCAGCCTTTCAGATTCTCCCGGATGGGAAATCTGCCCCACTCAGACTGCTTGCACTTTCTAACTCTCTCAAATCTGCTCAGATTCACTTTTTTATAGGAATCCAACAGAACTTGTGAGAGAGCTCCAGCAAGACACTGTTTTCATGCGGCCATCTTGGCTCCGCCCCCCAACATAACTTTTTTATATGTTTAAAAGGAAAAGCAAGTTTTACATAGCAGATTTGCAATTTTATGTGTAATCTTTTTTTTTATTCTACTTTCTTATGGAAATGCTTGTTTTAAGTTCAGAATTTTAAAAAAGAAAAATATAGCACCAAACAAAAAAGAAGGAAAACCATTCTACTAAGCGTAGTGACACTAGCTACCAGGAAGGCTAAGGCTGGCAGATCTCTTGAGCTGGGGGTTCTGATTGTAGCAAAATACGATGAGTCCCTGGGAACAAGGTGGGAAGGGAAGAGCACCAGATTGCTATAGAAGCAAGTCAAAGCTCCTGTGCTGATCAGTTTTAGGATTGGGTCTGCAAGTAATCTTTGTACTTCCAGTCTAAGAAATACAGGGAAACATAGAAAAAAAAAATGATTACCCTGACCTTCACTGCCTGAAGACCGAATGGATTACATTTCACCCCTCCCCTAGGGGTGTCTAGTACCCTTAAGGGATTGCAAGGCCAGTATCTGGGCAAATGGTTCCAGCTCCCACCAATGGTACTTGGGGATAAAAACAAAAACAAACAAAAAAAGAACCCCAGCAATGTTTACGTGTACATCGTACCGTAGTACCAAAGGGGATAAATGAAAATAGTCTCTGCCTTTGCAGAGTCTACATTCCACTGACTTCCAAATCCTCTTTTCCCATCATACCACAGCTGTGATGAGAGCCTGGGGTAGGGGAGGGAGGAAAATGGGGGTTGATAAGGTTGTGTGTAAAATGATAAGGGAAGTCTGGGCTTTGTGGGTGGCTGAAAACACAAAACTTGGTTGTGGGAAGGAAGAAAAGAAAGAAGGAAGGAAGGAAGGAAGGAAGGAAGGAAGGAAGGAAGGAAGGAAGGAAGGAAGGAAGGAAGGAAGGAAGGAAGAAAGGAAGGAAGGAAGGAAGGAAGGAAGGAAGGAAGAAAGGAAGGAAGAATGGATTCACTGACCAGATATGACTCTGGAGAAGTGAAGCTGATGACCTTGCACAACCCTCCCTTACTCAAATCAAAGTCAACTGCAAGTCATGTCATCACTTCCCCGATGCCATGGTCTTCTTTAAAAATGAAGGACAAAAACAATATAAATTTACATACATATATTCATACACACATATATATATATGTATGTGTGTATATATGAATGTATGTATATATAGTGTGTATATAATATATGTATATAAAAATAATTTTTAAGATTTCCTTTTTTGGACTTATTTTGGATTTATTTTTTGGCTTTCTAATTTTACAACTGTTTATTTGTTTCATTAATCCTTTTTTTTTCTATTTTGTGGATGTATTTTTTAGTGATATAAATTTTTCTCCTGAATACTGTTTTAACTGCATTCCAGAAATTCTGGTATGTTGTATTATTATCATTGTCCTTCCCATTGTAATTTATTATTTCTATGATTTATTGTTTGACCCACTCATTGTTTAGGGTATTATTAAGTCTCACTTTAGATCACAGAGTCACAGAATTAGTCTTAGAGGCCAGCCCTAATCCTACTAAGAGGAAGAACCCACCATCTGTGGAAACAACACATTCCACATTTGGAAAGTTCTAATCATTAGGAAATATTTCCTGATATCAAGCCTAAATTTGTCTCTTTGAAACTTCTAGCCATTTACTCCTGGCTCTGCTCTCTGGTCAGTGCCTTTTGTTTTTGCTGCTAGTATTGTTTACTATCGTATTGTATCATAGACTATAATGAATACATTTAGTATTTCTGCTTTAAAAAACCATTTATTTATAATTTCTTTGTGCCCTAGTACATAATCTATTTTTGTAAAGGTGCTGAGAAATATGTATGTTTTTAATGTTCCCATTCAGAAGGTGCCATAATCTTTTAGTTCTAAGTTCTTCAACAGTTTATCAATTTCTATAGTTGCCCTTTATGTTTCTATTAGCTTTATCCAGTTTTGAGAGAGAAACATTAAAGTCACCTACTATTATTGTTACTATCTATATCCTTATGCAATTAATCTAACTTTTCCTTTATAAATTTAGATGCCATGATAATTGGTGCATACATGTCTAGAATTGATTTTGGTTTACAGTCTTTGATGCCTCTCTACATACTATCATCTTCTTGTTTTATCTGCATTGATTTTGATTTTTCTGACAATACCATGATTGTAGCTCTTCTTTTTTGGATGAACCTAATATATAATAAGTTTTTTCCCCTTAGTTTCTCATTTGGATTCTTTTTGGGCAGGGAGGGGTACCTTTGCCCATTAGAGATGTTTCTTGTATTAAAAAGATTTTTGGGTCTTCACCCCCTCCCCTTATTCTTTCTGCTGCTTGCTTTCATTAATTACACTGTTCAATCCGTATACATTTAAAATTATGAGATTTAAGCTTGTTTTCTTCCATTTGTTCCTTTCTTTTTAAGATTTTTAAATCGGTAATTTGCTCCTTTGATTGGTTTTGTTTGAATCAGTTTCGTGTAGCTCTGTTTCCATGGGTTTTCTCCTCATCCTCTCATTTGTCTACCCTTTCCCTAGTTTGGGGTCTTACTTTAAATTGGTTTTTGTTTCTTTTATTATCTTTTTATTCCTCTCTCTTTTTTCCTTCTCTTTCCCTTTTCAGTTAAGTGGTTAGCTCCAAGTCTTCTGTTCTCTCCTTTTCTCCAATTTCTTATATCCATTAATTAGCCCATACATGTTACTGTCTTTATAGATCTTGTCCTATCATTTCTTTTTCTGTTGTGATTTTAAAATTATCAATTCATGAAAGAAGCAATGTTGGGCCACATTGTAGAAATTACCCTATGTTCCATATCATACAGTCTAGTCTTCCTTCCTGCTCTCCCAAAGAATCATTTTCCTTTCCAAAGGCAATACTTTCTGATTTCTGGACCAATGTCCTTCCCACTGTTCTGGGTGCAAGCACTATATGTGTTCATATATCTTCTCTTGGGCCAGGATGCTACCTTTGGAGACACAAAACTATTTCAGACAAGGTGGCATAACAATGTACCAACACTTCCCAGACTAAACCTATCAAGAGATCCCTGTCTCTCATCACAGACACACACATAGACATGTTCTTCAGTGGACCCTTTTCTTTTCACTAGGGTAAGACACCCCCTCCCAATTTCTCAGAGACAATCTTTTCCTCCTGCCACTTCTTCTGTGGAAAGGCAGCCCTGCTGATTGGTGAGAAACTAGAAGAATCACTTCTAATGTTCATCCATGGCCTTGGTAGGGATGTAACACCCATCTTCATCTGTCCCCCACTTCCCCTATCTCCATTCATGTACCTTCCCATGTTGCAATTATGTTTCAGAAAATAGTTTGATTCCTCTTAAGAGGACTAGGGGTTTAGTCCATGGTCTTCCATTTCTGTTCCCTTCACCTTCATTTCTTGTTGCTTTAAATTCCACTTACATCTTTATGTCCTTTCTTGATGAATGTTACTTTTTTTTGTTGTTGTTGTTGTTTTTACACCATAGGTCAATCTTCTTTCTGTCTTTGTCTCTCTGCTCTGTCTCTGTGTCTCTGTTTTCTATGTCTCTCTGTCTTAAGTAAACTCTAAATTTGGGATAATTGATTTTCTTAAGAGGTGTACTTATTTACTTTTCTTGAGTTTCTGTTGTTCAGGATGTTTGCAGGTCAAAGATTCTCCTATCTTTTTGTTTTGTTTTTCAGGAATGTCTTAAGTACTTTTCTTTTGTTGAACATCCATCTTTTTTTCATTGACTATATTCAGATTTGAAGTTAAGTCATTTTAGGTGTCAGCTTGACTCTTTTATGAAGCTTTTTGGAAAGTACCATTTCAATTCCCTTCTGTGATTTTTCATGAGTGCAGAATAGTTTTACATTATTCAGATGTCCTTTCCTTTCTACTTCAAAGTCTTCCTTCCAAGTGCTTACTGAATTGGACATTTGTAATTAAAATGGTCAAATTTACCTATTGTGCATCTTAGATTTTGAAGAACTTTTTTTTTCTTCTAGCAGACAATCTGCAGATTGTCAGTGGATACTTTACTATCTCTAATCAGAAGTTTAGAGCAGTTTTTTATGCATTTTCTGAATGATGGTGTTCAGAGTTTTTGATTTGTCATATTCTTCTAGGTGACTTATTATCCTTTGGTTATCTCTGTTTTTCAAGGTCACCTGCTTTAGCTTCTTTAGAATTCATGCATTCTTACTTTTTACCTTTAGCTTCCCTTCTGACAAATTTCTTTCCACTTCAGTATTTTTGCGTTCCAAGTCTGTGAATCTCTGTCTCATTTCTTTGGAATGATACCCTATTGTGGATTAAGTTTTTTTTCCCCCTGATCTACTAAGTGAGTGTTTAAATTCTGCGTTTAGAGCTCTAAGTTCTAAACTTTTATAGATTTGATTTCTCTTTGGAGCATTCTGGATTGTCTTGCTTTTGTTCTGTGACCTCTTGGGAGTCCTGGCATTCTGTATTTTATCAGACATGGTTCACTTTCCTTTGTCTTGTAATATTTGGTTTAAAAAACCTTGATATTAGTTTTTATCATTTCGTAGGTTTTAGAGCTAAGGGCTAAGCGGGAAAACTTACAGGTCATCGAATCTGGTTTTACTGTTATACCAAGAGTGAGCTAGACACGTCACAGAGTATAAGTTTTAAATGGAGAATTTATTAGCCAGCGTCCATTCCGGGGTTCAACCCAAATCAGAACAGCCATGAGTAGAGCTGAAAAAGTTGTATTTATACAGAAAAAAACAGGGTGCAGTGGTTAATTGCCTCTTGAAATTTATGGGCCAGGTCACAGGGTGGTCTGGGGGAACAGGAACAAAGGTCCTGACAGATCAAAGATTCCGAGGGGTTATTGTTAAGTGGGATAATCTTATCTATTGACATTCCTTTTAGGAGTCACAGAGCCCCAGGGACATTTGCTAAATGCCAAAAGGTCTGAGTCCATTCTTTCTTATGTAAACTGGGGTTTTCTCAGGGGCTGTGGGTCAGGGGTCTCCTTAGCAATAACTGATTTCTCCAGCACCACAGTATCCTCACTGTTTATTTGTCTGTTTGTGCTCTTAGCTCTTACTTAGGACTTTTTTCTTGCAATCTTTGGCATTTCAGTCTTTAAAAAAATTCCCATGTCACTCTTTTTCTGACTATTCTTCCTTTGCTGGTATGTATACCACTGTAGCTGGGCTGCAAAGCTCAGACAGAGTTTTCTATTCTCAAGTACTCCCTGAAAAAAACAGGACTGGTTCAACCTGAGTTTCAGTCCCCTTTCCTTAAGATTCTATGCCTTACCTGACTCATTTTCTCCCTTGTCTCTTCTCCTTGGGCCAAAGGAGCAACTACCATTTATTGCAATGTGGGAAGAAGGCAGGGAGAATATTTTAGGAAAAATTGTTACAGACCTAGCATCCCTAAACTAGGCCAGAGTCCCAATCAGAAGGTAATACATTTTCAGTCTCCCTATACCTCTTCACATGACTGAACAGTCAGGGTCTACCACTCATTATGGGGTATGGAGATTGTGGAGGAGTGTGCTGACAGAGTCTCTGTATTGGGAGGGGTACAGTCCTTCACTAGAGTTAAACACAAGCCTATGTCTTGACTGTGGGATAATTGAGGCTTTGGGAGAAAGTGGTGCTGAGTGAGCATTTTAAGGACTAGAAGTCTGTGGTGTTTGTTCATAAAGAATTTTCCTTGTGGGAGTTCTTTCTTCTTTGTGTAGATTCAATTTTAATTGTTCCAAATTTGAAATATAATTCCCCCTTCCCCTTTTTTGAGGATTGAAGACCTAAAAGGGGTCTGGAGAAAGTGACTAATCTTCCATCTTGCTAGTCATAGACTTTCTCCTTTAATTTCTATCACCATTTCAATAACTAGCCCACATTCTAGTGATCACACTGCATGCATTCTCCCCCTAGGGCCAAAGGTGCAGCTTTATAATGCCTGAATGTCCCCAGAGGGACAAGTGGGAATAATCTCTCTCATTTGTACTAAATCTCTTTGCTCAGGATTGCTAGTGTCTTGATGTAACAACATATACATATATACATAATACATATATTATATATGTATATATGCACATATATACACACATAAACGCATAGACTTGTATATGCATGTCCACATGTATATGTACATACATGTGTAACTACATGCATGTATATAGATTGTGTATATCTTATACAAATGGAAAACAGCCATGAACTGTACGTGCTTGCATGTATAAATTGTATCACATGTACTTATGTACATATTCATGTATATATGCACATTGTGTGGCTATATGTATGTATATCTCATACAAGTGGAAAACAAACCATGAACTGTTTTTCCATTTCATAGTTGGAAAAGGATTTCCACTATTCTAAGGATTAAAAACACCAGTCTGAGTTAGTAGAGTTGAGTTCTAATCCTGATTCTTCTATTAATTTGCTAGGTAATCTTGGAAAGTCACATCTTCCTCTCTGAGCCTCTGTAAAATGAATGGCTTAACCTAGATGATCTCTTAATTTTCTTCCAGCTTTAAAATTCTATTACAGCTATGAGATTAAGGACTGATTTCAATTTATCTTTCCCCCCAAAATTGCTGTTTTGGGGAAAAACTTTGGAATGAAGTTTAAAGGTATCTCTTTGATGTTCTGCCAATCAGTGGAAGCAACGGCCTCTTTTTAAAATATTCTAGCACATCTAGAGCATATATAGTTCTTATATATTTGAGTGGATCTGGAATACATATAGGTATATGTATATACATAAATATGTGTGTATATACATATATGTGTGTTATAGCAAGGTCAGGGTCAATAAAAGAACTCTACAGTTTCCCAAAGGCAACCTCACTGACTCTTCAAATGTCTAGAGTTAGGTTGTCTGTAAGGGCAATAAGGTGAGACTAGAGATAAAAATCAGTGGAGTCTGAACATATGAGGAAGAATGCAAAATATTTACTGGCAAGTTGTCCAAAAATTTCTTTAGGCCATAATTTTTTTCAGAGGAAAGAGGAGATGGAATCTTTAATTGTCTATAGGAGTTCTCCTGGCATGTCATGGTTGTCTGCAGAAAAGAGCATTCTAATTCCTAGAGTAACTGTTTAAGAAGCCAGGAATACCATTGTTCCCAGTTGTTGCCCACCATTTTAAATGAGTGTTTGGAGGGAGAGCAGTAATAAGAGAAAGAAACTAGCTGAGTAAGAAAGCAGTTATCTTGGTGTGTGTTTTTTCTTTAGATAACATCAATTCTTTTATCTTGGATTTAAAATCCTTCTTCTAACAGTGGTAGCTAGGACTTATATAGGTTTGCAAAGTACTTAACAAATATTATGTCACTTGGTCTTCGCAAGAACCCTGAGAGGTAAGTGCTATTATCATCCCCATTTTTACAGATGAGGAAAACGAAACAGGCAGAAGTTAAGTAACTTGCTCAGGGTAACATAGTAAAAGTCTGAGGCCAGACTGGACCTCAGTTCTTCTTGACTCCTGGTACAGCACTTAATCCGTTTCATCATGTAACTGTTTCGTCTGAGAATTCACAGTACTTTTAAGCTTAGAATTGCCCATTTATCCTCACTCCCAGTCCTATGAGGAAGAGAGGGGCTGGCACTACCTTCTTCATATGCAATTAGGGCAATGGAGGCCCAGAGTGATGAAGAATTTTATCCAGGGTTACACAGAAAACAGTTACCTAAGTAGGTCCCATCCCAAATCTCTAGGTTTTTTTCAAATGTAAGTAGCTTCATATCACTTGAAGCTCTAGACCAAGCAGTATTATTAAATGAAGTTTGTGGAGAGTAGCCCCACCATGGTTATATAGTCACTGCAGTAAGATCTGAGGAATCAAAGAATAAGGAAAGGTTAGGTCAAATGGCATGGGAGTTTTAAGAAGCTGGAGGCTCCTAAGAGATGGCAACTGGTTTGCGTGCACTGGGAAAGAGAGGGTGCAACAACAATGCCGCTACTTGCCACTACTATGGCTCTAGCTGCTAGCACAGGTTCTTTGATCTGCTTTTCTAAGGAAAGCAACTTTAAGGGGTTTATAATCTCACTTTAATTAAACAGATAGATATCATTCACTTAGTTCAGGGGAAAAAGTCAGCACCCTGAACTTCAGAGAAAACATAAATAGAAAGTACAAGTAGAAATTATATAAACAGAGCAAAATAACACAAATCAGCACACAGGCTTCTAGCTATCTGTCTAAGACATTACATACATAGTTACCAGAGAAAGAAGCACCAACATCTGGGTTTTTCAAAGCTCGGGGCTCCAACAGTTAACCAGAGCCTCATCTGGTCAAATCACATGACGGTCTTCCAGTGAGTGAGTGCCAAGCAAAATGCTAACCTCAGAGTAGATATACACTTCTTCAGGCTCAGAGGGCATCAAAACCATGTGACTCAAACCCATGTGACCTAAGCCTTCCTGTGACTTATGCAGGTCATCAAAGACTCCAGATTCAATCAAAGACTCGATTGAAACAAAGGCAAGACTCAAAGGCACTTGGTTGCCTTAGTGCTGAGAAGCACTCCAAAACAAAAGACAACAAAAAAGTTTCACCCTGCTTGCCATTACAGAGGGTTATATCTTTCTGAAACAAAGAGTGATATACTAATAGACTATGATACTCCTTCTGTTCAGGAAAAAGGTGTATTCATTCAGCAAACATATATTCTCTACCAGACGTCATGTTCCAAAGATGATAATACTTAGAAATTGTTGTCAGAAATTTCTTTATAAGAGGTAGTTGTATTTATGGAATAAAGTTTTATATGTTTCTTATTCTTAATATAACAATTAAAGAAGCACTATATACATGATAATTGTTATTATTCTAAAACAGTCTTTTAAATAAAATTAAGTTGTTTTTAACTTTGCAGTGGCCCCCTCTTATTTCTTATTTTGACTTTTTATCCTGAACTTAAACACCAAAGAAGAGACTTTCTATACAAGCTATAAAACTCAAAAAATATAATAAATTCTACATATTACTTTTAAAACTGTCCTGTTTGTACATCCTTCTAAACTTCCTTTTGTTCTTTTCTGAGTATTTAAAAAGTTGTTTCAATAGTTCTATCTTTTTTTGCATCACTATAGCTAACCTTTCTTCTACCACATACTTCTACTCAGGGCTGACTGAGAAAAAACAAAAACCAAAATTTTATAACCAATAAGCGTAGTCAAATAAACCAAATCCACATGATGGCCATTGTCAAAAACATAAGTCTCTTTCTGCACCTTGAGTCTATCACTTTTCTATTAGGAGGTGGACAACATGCTTCATCATGGGGCTTCTGGAGAAATAGTTGGTCACTACATTGATCAGAGTTCTTGAGTCTTTCAAAGCTGCTTTTCTTTAAACTGTTGTTTTCATGGAAATTGTTTTCCTGGTTCGACTCACTTCACTCTGCATCAGTGCATATTATCCAGAAATATTATCCAGAAATTGTCTCATTTATCATTTCTTAGGGCACAATAATATTCCATTACATTCATATGCCATAATTTTTCAGTCATTTTCTAATTAATGGATATTGCCTTAGTTTCTTGTTCTTTGCTTTTATTTTTCCCCTTTTATTCCACATTCTCCCTCATATTCAGGAGAAGGAAGTTTGTTTTGGTTATAACTACACCCCCATTAGTATTATCTTTTTCTTAACCCCTCTTCCCTATCCTCACTTCTTCCCCTGTTGAGTTCGATATATTTCTACACCAAAATCCTTGTGTTTAACTCCTTTATTCATTTAGATGAAAGTGGAGGTTCATCAGATGAAATTAGCTTCCCTGTCTCTTCCTCCATGTTTGCATATACTTCTCATGAACTTCAATTATGAGAAATAGCAAGTTCCACCCCTCTTTTGTTCTTTCTATACTAGTATAGTCCTTTTCACCCCCTTCTCTTTTACCTTTTCAAACTCAAAGAATAAAACCAGTTGACAACCCCCCAGATACCTCTGTTTTTTTCTTAAGTCTTTCAATACCCTTTGGAGACATTGAGGTCCTGAATAGATACTTGTTTCTTCATCCTCCATTGGAGTGTTAGCTCTATACCATCACATAGCTTTTTCCAATTGTTCAAATAAATGTACCTTTTCTAGGTTTGACCTTTTTGTTTGTATTTAAAAGTTTCTAATCAGCTCTAGTCTTTTCATCAGAAATATTTAAACAGCCTCTATTCCACTAAAAGTTCATCTACCTTCTTCCCTCCTCTCCCTTCCCTCAACCCCCACTGGTAAGGTAATATTGAGCTTTACAAAGTATATTATTTTTTTGCTGTAAGCTTATGTCTTTTGCCTTTGGACATATTGTATTCTAAGACTTTTTAAAGGGGAACTGTCAGGTTTTGTGTGGTCCTGATTGTTATTCATTTGTTCTCAAAATGCTTCTTTCAGGATGCTTGGTCTCACCCTGGATGTGCTGAGTTTCTGCACTGAACTTTACTGCCCAGGGTAAGGACCTCATGAATCTTTGCAGTTCAGAATTCTGGATTTCAAGGCCCTTCCTAGCATCTTGGGACAGACAGTTAGGAACCTTGGAGCCCCTGAGCCTGTGATGTTGTGGTTTGAATGCTATGGTACTATGCTGGCCAACAGAGCTCTCTGACATTTTCAAAGTCACCATTCTATGTCTTTCTGACAATCCTGGGGCTTTTGGGGCGTTGTCTCTTGCTTCCTCCAGATACAGAGCCTTGTAAAACTGCATGTAGCTTGCTTGTTCCTGGTTATAGTGGAAAACATATAGTGAATATGACTTTGCTAGTACTTCTCTTCCTTACTTCCCTTGGTCTTCTGACTGATTTTTTGTGCAGTTATGGGGTGGAAGAAATCATATTTTTTTAAAAATTATATTTCTTGATCATCACTCAGTCTGGTATGAGTCTCATTTGTTGAAATACTGATTTATGAGCCAGGTGCTCTGGCTCCATTAAGGCAATAATCTTGGCCAGAAGTCACCTCCCCCACTTCCTCCCTCCCAGACCCCTGCACCCCTCAAAATTTCTTTTTGAGTCAATGAACCTGGTGAGAACTTCAAGGTTTTGCTGGGGTAGGTGTTGAGGAGTTGGGCAGTCTGCTTCATTTCTGGCAGTCAGCTTAGCTGGAAGTCAGGCCCCACAACCATGCCCCCAGTGGACTTTTCTCTTCGGTTCAGTGGCCCTAGATACAAGTGTTTCACTCATTCATGTTTTGTACTGTGGCACAACTCGCTAATACTTCAGTGGAAAGCACACTGGAGGAGAAATCTAAGTTTTATTTCTTGCTCTGCCATTAACTAGCTGTGTGATCTTGGGTTTCATCTCTGCAGGTTTCAATTTTCTCCTCTATAAAATGGGAAAGTTGAGCAAGATGATGTGTTGGTAAACAAAATGGGCTCTTAACACTTAGTTAGACCAAGTGCCCTTGAAGAGTTTGGCCTTTGTTTCCTTTGAGTAATTCAGTGTATTTCATTGAGCCTTACTAGGTGCTAAGCCCCAGGCCCAAACCCCTATTAGGTGTTAACCTAACCTATATGGATGTGAACCTCCCAGGGTCCTAAGGGGAGGGGCTAACTCAAGAGCCAATCATAGCAGTGTAAATTCTGGTCATTCAGATGAGTTTTATGACGTCTAAAGCCCCATAAGAAGAGAGGACAGGGCCATTTGTGTACGGCTCTCACTCATGATGGTGCTGATGCAGAGACTCCAGACAGCTGTAGCTAAGGAGACCTCCAGCTTGTAACCTGGATGCTGAGACTTTGCGAAACTCTGGTAACTATCTGTCGGTTGATGTTTGTATTTTGCTCTGAAGTTCAGGGTGCTGGCTTTTCCCTTTGAAATGATATTTGTGTGCTGAATTAAAAGTAAGATTGTCAACCCCTTCATGTAGCTTTCCTTAGTTAAGCAGATCAAAAGAACCTGTGCCTTTGCAGCATGCTGGTAGCGTTCTTGTTGTTGGGCTTTTACCCCCACAATAGCTGCTAGCCGGATTATTGAAACAGATGATCTCTAAGGTTTATTCCAACTCTGGTCATCTCTGACCTTTAGAATAACTTGAGGCAGGGGGGCAGAGCCAAGATGGTGACTGGAAAGCAGTAACTGGCGTGAGCTCCGCACCAAGTCCCTCCAAAAACCTATAAAAAAATGGCTCTGAACCAATTCTAGAACCACAGAACCCACAAAGTGGCAGAGGGAAGCAGGGCTCCAGCCCAGGACAGCCTGGATG
>JAQQSZ010010803.1:0-12414 GCA_028646595.1 Phalanger gymnotis
ATATATATATATGTGTGTATATATATACACATGTGTGTGTCTATGTATGTATATGAGTAGGGGTGTGTGTATATATATATATATGTATATATGTATATATATACATATATACATATATACATATATACATATATACATATATACATATATATATATATATACAGAGGGCACAGGGTGAGTTGAATGTGAAGGGATGATATCTAAAAAAATAAAATCAAATTAAGGGACAAGAGGGGGATATATTGAGAGAGGGAGAAAGATATAATGGAGTAAATTATCTCACATAAAATTGGCAAGAAAAAGTGGTTCTGTAGGAAGGGAAGGGGGGCAGGTGAGGAAGAATGAGTAAATCTTGCTCTCATTGGATTTGACCTGAGGAGGGAATACTATACACACTGAATTGGGTATCTTACCCCACAGGAAAGAAGGAAGAAGAAGATAAAAAAGGGGAGATGATAGAAGGGAGGGCAGACAAGGGGAGGAGGTAATCAAAAATAAACACTTTTGAAAAGGGACAGGGTAAAGGGAGAAAATTAAATAAAGGGGCACAGGTTAGGAAGAAGCAAAATATAGTTAGTTTTTCACAAGATGAGTATTGTGGAAGGGTTTAACATAATCACAAGCATGTAGCCTATGTTGAATTGCTTGCCTTCTTAGGGAGGGTGGGAAGGGAGGGAAGAGGGGAGAGAATTTGGAATTCAAAGTTTTAAAAACAGATGTTCAAAAAGAAAGAAAAAAAAGTTTTTGCATGCAACTAGGAAATAAGATACACATGTAATAAGGTATAGAAATTTATCTTGCCCTACAAGAGAAGAAGTGAAAGGGGGATGGGAGGGGAGTGGGGTGACAAAAGGGAGGGCTGAATGGGGAATGGGGCAACCAGAATTTGAGCCATCTTGGAGTGGATGGGAGGGTAGAAATGGGAAGAATATTCATAATTCAAACTCTTGTGAAAATCAATGCTGAAAACTAAATATATTAAATAAATAAATTTAATAATAATAGTAATAATAAGAAGAAGATAGTATTTTAGTTGAGACTTACAGAAAGCCAGGGAGAATGGTTCAAAGATGAGAGATAGTCAGAGAAAATGAGATGGAGGATCTTTTTCATGGAATGACCTGGAAGCTGATGTCATTGGATCAAAGATTATATATTGGGGAGTAAGGTATAAGAAGATTGAGAAAACAAATAGAAGGGTGCTAGGTTATGAAAAACTTTAAATGTAAAAGAAAACATTTTCTATTTGCTCTAGGCAGCATTAGAAAGCCTCTGGAGTTTATTGAGCGAGAAGGTGGACATTAAACATTATGTAGTCTGAGTCTCAGAAAAATCACTTTTTTTGCTAAATAGAGAATAGATTGCAGTCAGCAGAGATGTGAGGGAGCCAGATCCACCAGCAAGCTATTGCAGTAATCAAGGTATGGATTGATTAGGGCCTTCTTTGGAGTACTGGCAGTGTCAGATGAGAGAAGGGAGTGTATTTCAGATATGTTGCTGAAGTTAAATGGGCAGGCCTTGACAATAGCTTGAATATCAGACGGTTTGAGAGATAGTGAAGAATCCAGTATGACTCCTAAGTTGTGAGGCTGAGGGACTGGGGAGATTGAATTGTTCTCTATAGGAAAGGTAGGAGGTGGGGCGTGCTCAGGAGGAAAAATAATGGATTGTTTAAAATGATATATTTTGTTTAAGATATCTATGGACATCCAGTTTGAGATGTCTGAAAGACAGATGAAGATGCAAAATTAGACGTCACCTGAGATGTTGGATCAGGAAAAGCAGATTTGAGAATTGTCAACATAGAGATGGCAATTAAATCCACGAGAGCTGATGAGATGACTAAGTGAAGTAGTATAAAGCAGGGGGAGAAGAGGAGAGGAGAAGTGTGAGGGAAACCTATAATTAAAGTGTGTGATCTGAAGGAGGATCCAGCAAAGGAAACAGAGAAGCAAATCTCTCCATCTTTGTCTCTGTCTCTGTCTGTCTCTGTGTCTGTCAGTTTCTCTCTCTCTCTCTCTCTCTCTCTCTCTCTCTCTCTCTCTCTCTCTCTCTCTCTTTCTCTCTCTCTCTCTCTCTCTCTCTCTCTCTCTCTCTCTCTCTCTTCTTTCTCTCTCTCTGTCTGTCTCTCCCTCTCTCTGTTGTCCCCCCCATATATATATGCAAATATATGCACATATGTAAATACATATGTGTACATGTATACATGTATATGTAGCGATAAAATAGATATAGAGATAGATATGCAATAATAATAATAATAATAATAATAACACCCAATACCTTATGGAATAAAAATAGCTTATTTATATCCTTGACTTAACACTGTTAGTCTGAGTTACTCTGCATTCAGGAGGTACCCATTCACTAGGAATGTAAAATAAACATAAAATAAAATGAGAACTTTCCTGGCCTCAAAATAAGTATTGTTCTTTCTAGAATGAGCATGCGTATCACATCTTGATGACCACTGTTCATATATGGAGACTCACATGAGGACATGCGATAGTTCAAGATGAAATAAGGAATGTTGAAAAGATGCTGAATGATTGTTACATTTGGGGAAAGTGACTGAAGTTCTTAAAGGTTTAGAAAGTATTTTGCTCAATCATACTGACTGAAGACTGGGACTTCAAAAGATAGCATAAATTTGAGAAAGAAGCACCCCTTTAAAAAGATGATACCTTAGGTCGTCAATTAAAATCCACAAATATGACATAAAGCATAGGGATGATAACTCATAAGAACTAAAAAATCTTCCCAGTAAATTTGTTTTGCAAAGTAAATATTGTAGACTTTGAGGGCCATGAGGAAAAATTGAGGTTAGTATATAAGTACTTATATAACAAGAGATAAAACACATTTCTACATTTTTAATTGATGAAATTCAATAATGATGATGATGATGATGATGATTTGTTGTCCCAGCTTTTCAGTAGTGTATGCCTTTTTGTGACTCTATTTGGGGTTATCCTGGCAGAGATACTGCAGAGGTTTGCCATTTCCTTCATCATCATCATTATCATTATCAGTAGGTCTTTTTGTTTGTTATAGGTCCACTAAGAAAAACAAATAGACTTCTTTTTCGGTGGGAATAACATTTTGCTTAATTCAAGTTCTAAGATATTGTTTCCTACCATCAAAACTGATCATAAATGTCCATGTGTTAATTCTGATCAGTCGATATTTTATATATTTCATTTTGAATTTTTTTCATGAACATAAATACTTCCGAATATTGACCTCAGTCTATAAGCACATGATTTTAATTATACACAATAATTGTTTGAAAAGCATCTTTAGAATTTTATTAGATTCTTATCTTTACGTTTATCATTTAGCAAAAAATAAATAGCATTAACCTTCAGATAAATCATTTTGAATTACAAGTTACAAAGCTCCTCAATTATATAATGAAATAGATATTGTAATATGGAAAAATCCTTTGTACTTCCAGCAAGGTCTGAAAAACAATAATAGAACTGTAGTTTGAGCTCAGGGAAAAAAATCAACTGAAAATTTATGTAGGATTGGAGATTTCACTTCTTATTTCAACTTTTGACAGATATGGAAAGGGTTTAAAGCAGATTGACATTCCTTGTGATTCCAACATCATTAGCCATCATCAACTTGACATTACCACAGTGTAATGCACTGTTTTGCCTTGTCACTTTAGGCTGAATAAATTAAGGTACATTATATAGTCTATAGAAAGATCTAATTTTCAAATCATTCAATATCCAATAATAGCTATTGAGAATGTTGTTTTTTTTCATTCAAGAAAAAAAATGATCTCAGTCCTGAGCTCCAAAAATATTAATGAATATTTTTTTCCTATTCTTTTCCTGTTCTGAAATGATAGCTATTCAGAAATACTGTGTCACAGTTTGGAAATAAGTGAGGCACTTTAAATACTATTGAGTGGTGACTTTGTGATTGTTATTTTTAATGTGATGAACAGGAGTGAGAAACAATGACAGTGCCATATATAATATCTGCCTCAACTGTTGAACTCTATTTTTGTAACATAAAAGTTGTCATACTCAACACATAAATGAACATGTTATGTTGTTAAAAAGAAACAGAACAAAGTTTCTTTGGATGATAACATTTGATTTTTATTTAATTTGCATATTCCATATATAAATATATGTACATATATTTATGTACATGTCACCCAATAATTTATTTTTTAAAGAAAAATAAATATTTTTTGGTTACGGTAGCACAAAAAGAGACAGTGGGCCATTTTTGGGGTGTGCTTTATTACCGTTTCAAACCCTGGCCTAGAATTTGGCAAAACAGATCAAAAGACCTTCAGACGAAAACAAAGTAGGAGAAAAGTTGTCCACACAAATCAGGATGGATAATGAAAGAGCGAAAAGAGGATACAGAAGACAAATGATCTGATTTTCAAATAAGGGAAGATGATGAACTTGACTTTTATTGCCACCTGAGTTATAGAATGAAATTATCTTTTGTGAATATCTAGAAAGATAGGTTATCATCAACATATATGCTTTCCTTAAGAAGAAAAGATCAAGCCAGATGTACCAATATCTTTTTTTTTCTTTCTTTCTCACTTTTAAAATTTTCATTTGTGGAATAAAATAAGCCTTTCTATAATGATACAATTTTTTTTTTAAAGTTGATTGTACATGAAACTGAAAATTTACTATGCATGACTTGCAGTTCCTTTCAAATCCAATTTGTGTTAGGCTTGATACAATGACAGATCAAGGTAGTGTTAAAGAAACTAAGTTTTAATAAGATGCTTAAAAATTCCTTTATGGTATTCACATGAACATATTTAAGAGACAATATTTAAAGTGCCAAAATAGTTGGTAAAAAGAAAAATTTGGAAAAATGTGTCAATGATGACTCTATATTCTTAATGGAGGAGAATTTTAGTGAAGTACACCAAGATTTAGTGATAGGCTTTTTTATGCTTCATTCATTTTTTTTCTATCATTGATATGCATGTGTACATTGATAGCATGCTTATATAAACTCTAGGAAACACGATGTTGAGATGAATAATTAATAGGTTGAATGAGAGTCAGGATCCCCAAACATATTAAAAGCCTGGAATGACAGGTAAAATATAATATTCAAATGGATCTGTGATGGAGATCAACAAAAAACAAACAAACAAACAAAAAACAATACAAAGACACTCTCAGCGTGCCTCTGAAGAAATTTAGAGTTGATTGTGAGAACTGGGAGACATTGGCACGGGACCACCCAGCAAGGTGTGCCTATTTAAAAGAAAATGCTGTGTTCAATTAGCAAAGTAGAATTGTGATAGCTGAAAAGAAGTATGGGATGTGCAATTTAGGGATCTTTCCATTCTAAATGTTCATATGGACAATTTGTGCCCAACCTATGGTAGGGCTTTTTGAACTCATATCAGGCTGATTAGCCAGGGTCAGACACACTATATATCGACCCCAAACAGTGATTTCATTTTGATCCTCTTTAAACATAAAGGACAACAACCCGTATTGTCACCTTATTTATTTAACTTATATGCAGTGTATTTCATTCAAAATGCCAGGCCGGAAAAAATTAAAAATCAGAATTAATGTTGCCATGAGAAATATCAACAATTTCAGATATACAGATGATACCACTCTGATAGCAGAAAGTGAAGAATTAAGAAGTCTCTTGATGAGAATGAAAGACAAGAGTGTAAAAGCTGCCTTGAAGCTTGACATTAAAAAAGAGAAAAACAAACAAACAAAAAAACTAAGACCTGAGCAACTGGTGCCATCACTTCCTGACAAATCAAGGAAGGAGCAATGAAAGCTTTGTCAGATTATATATTCTTGGGCCTAAAGATCATTGAAGATGGCAATTGTAGCCATGAAATTAAAATGACACTTCCTCCTTCTAAGGAAAGCTCTGGAAAACTGGACAGCATACAAAAAAGTAGAACCATCACCTTGCCAACAAAGGTCCTTACAGTCAAAGCTATGTTTTTTTTGTTTGTTTTTCTCATTAGCAATATGAGATTTGAAATATGATTTTACTTATGTAAAGTTCAGCACTATGAAATCAACATTATTGAATTCTGGAGTTGGAGAAGATTTTTGAGAGCCCCTTGGACAGCAAAGAGATGAAATCATTCAAAACACAAAGAAATGAATTCATACTATTCACTGGAAGGTCAAATATTGAAACTGAAACTTAAATACTTTGGCCATATAATGAGATGATGGTGATAGAGTCCTAATAGAGCTGCTCCCGGCCCCAATATTCTAACTTCATTACAGGCTCACTGTACCCACCTAAGGCACT
This sequence comes from Phalanger gymnotis, assembly GCA_028646595.1. Classification (NCBI taxonomy): domain Eukaryota; kingdom Metazoa; phylum Chordata; class Mammalia; order Diprotodontia; family Phalangeridae; genus Phalanger; species Phalanger gymnotis. The sequence continues at coordinate 6,301 of JAQQSZ010010803.1, forward strand.
CACTCCCTGCCCCCTGCCAATGTTCTAACTTAGGTCTCAATGCTCACTAGAACAACAGGTGTGTGCCTGAACTCTTAGGTCCCACAGGAACAGCAGATGTGTCCATATGATGGAATCCCAGCCACTGCCGCCAGACTCTTTCCTACCAAAACTGGTATGTTCAATTACAATGACATCATTCATTTAGCCCAAGACAGGAGGACAACACCTAACTATCTATCTTGACCAGACAGGACCACAGTAGCTAGCCAATTGGAGGGCAGCATGACCACAATGCTTGACCACCAAACTGTAGAAGGGGCCCATCCTACAACAGCACCAGTGCAGTTCCACTGAGACTACAACCCATCCTCCACTACCTAATCCTTTAACAAACTTCTCCTACCTTTTAAATATTAATCATATCCTTATATTCTATGTAAACTTTGTGTAATAAATATCTTTATACTATAAAAATCCGTCTTACTTTCTCTGAATTTGCTGTTTCATCTTGGAACTTAGACCACTTCATGACAGGCATCAATCTCAATAAATGCCTATACTTGGATTAGAGCTGAGCTGACTCTGAATTCTTTGAGATGGTTTCACCACAACACATCATGAAACCATAGCATATTTTGGACCTAAGTGGGCAGAGGCTGAATCTCAGCAACGGGACTCACTGGAAAAGTCCCTGATGTTGGGGAAGATGGGAAGTAAAAGAAGGGGATGGCAGAAGATGAGATGGATAAATAGTGTCAAAGAAACAACAAATATGAGCTTGAATAGACATTGGTAAGTAGTTGAGGAATAGATGGGCCTGGTTGCTATATAGCCCGTGAGTTCAGGAAGAGCTGGACATGACTGAATGACTGAACAAAAAACAATATAAAACCTTATTCACTTCCCCCTTCCACATACATCCTTGCTTAGAGATCTTTAACTAATTCTACGTGATCATTTATTTTTTAATTTTGGCAAGATGTGGCTAAGACAAGATAATTTCTGAGGCTTTATACAGCTCTGAAATTCTGACATTTCAACTAGGCAATCCATTTTAAAAGTTAGATAATTGTATAACTACCACTACTACTACTACTACTACTACTACTACTACTACTACTACTACTACTACTACTACTACTACTTCTTCTTCTTCTTCTTCTTCTTCTTTTTGCCTTCTCTCTCAACAATAACTATCATTTCTCCTACTCTCATTACACTTGAAACTGAGAGACCAGTTAGCACAATCCCTCCCCCCCATCATATTTTTTTTTATTTTTGCTCTTGGTTAGAAACACACATAGAAACACACATTTCTATCAAGGATATATATACAATATATGTATATATATATAGTATAGATAGATATAGATATATATGTATACATATACATATATATGTATATATATAGTATAGATAGATATAGATATACATACAAACACATATATATATATGTGTGTGTATAAAACAATATTCATCACAATTCTGATGTGAGTACATTTATACATGTATATATAAAATATAGTAAGAATAGATATATAAGCGCAGATATATGAATATAAAAACAACAGCAAATATAGACATAGCATAAATATAGTGACAGATATGGAAATGTATATAGATGGATATGTGTTAAGCTCTGTCCTCCAAAAAAGACTTGAAAATAATAGGATTCCAATAAACAATGTATCACTGTAGTTCTTGTATATGTGTGTGTGTGTCTTTGTGTATCTGTGTCTACTTAATTTTCTTACTATTTCAAGTGTTCTCAGTCTCGTTTTAGGGTTTTCAGTATCTGACTTGGGTGGGGTTGGGTTAGTAAGCAGATCATGTGATAACTGCCTATTTTTTTTCTTTTTTGTTCTTTGTAATTTTAACTCTCTTCACTTTTTAAAATTAATTTATATATTTTATTTTTCAACATTCATTTCCACAAGATTTTGAGTTCTAAATTTTCTTCCCATCTCTCTCCTATCTCCCACCCCAAGATGGCATGCACTCTGATTACCCCTTTCCCTAGTCTTCTCTCCCTTCTATCAATCCACCCCCCCCCCGCCCCGCCCGCTCATCTCTATTCCCCTTACTTTCTTGTAGGGCAAGATAGATTTCTATACCCCATTGCCTGTATATCTTATTTCCCAGTTGCATGTAAAAATGATTTTTAACATTTGTTAAAACTTTGAGATCAAGATTCCCTCCTTTCTTCCCTCCTCACTCACCCTCATTGTGAAGGCAAGTAATTCAATTTAAGTTATATACATGTAGTTATGCAAAACATTTCCATAATAGTCAAATTGTGAAAGACTATATTTCCTTCCATCCTATCTTGCCTCCAAATTATTCTATTTTCTCCTTTGATCTTTTCAAGTGTTTTTCTTCTGAAGAGGATTCTGGGAAGATGGTGGAATAGGTCAGAAAATTCCAAGCTCTCAAGATTTTTCCTGCACAAAAGAGTTAAAATAGCACCTTAGGGCAAAGAAAGTGGGGTGCAGACAAAGAAGAATAGGGGCACAACCAGGATCTTCCAGGGCCAGTCTGAGAAGATCTGAAGAAAAACCCGAGGACTGGGTTTGGTTCCAGAAATACTTCTAGCCTTCTTCTACTTTTTCTTTGTCATTTTTGGGCTGAGACATTTGAAATCATCTCAGCTGCCTGTGTCAGTCTGCTGGGGCCTGCTCTGGCCTGGTCTGTGCCAATGTGCTCTGTTCTGGACTGTGCTCCCAGCCTGGTGTGATAAACACTTCCTAAGAGCCTTCCTGGTCGTCTTGGGCTGAAGAGTTGTTTAACTGTCATTTTGTGGGTTCTATAGCTCTAGAATTTGTTTAGAGTCATTTTTACATGTATTTGGAGGGATTTGGGGAAGAGCTCAAGCAAGTCCCTATTTTTACTCCACCATCTTGCCTCTGCTTCTGCCGATCTTCTAAGTTGTCTTGGGCTAGACAATTGTTTCACTCTGTCTTCTTTGTGAATTCTACTGCTCTAGATTTTATTTGGAGTCATTATTTAAAGGAGCTTGGAAGGGTTTGGGGGAGAGCTCAGGTAAGTCCTTGCCTTTACTCCACCATCTTGACTCCCAAGGAAGGGGATTAAATAGTTCTAAGGCCCTTTCCATCAAAATCTACAATCCTATGAATTTGGAACAAATTTTCCTTTAAGAAGTCAGAAATATTCATTTATCTGTCTTACAATCTTAGTATAATCCAGTAAATACATAGCTATCTCACAGTTGAATTTCTTTAGCATACCTTTTTGAACAAGGGCCAGGAGAAAGGAATAATTCTTACACACACACACACACACACACACACACACACACACACACATACAGATACATACCTGAAATGGAGAAAACCATCAGAAGACTATTGGTAAACATTTGTTAGCTACACCAACTTGATTTCATAGTCATTGATCTTTTTAACTTATCTCATTTTTCAGTTTACTGCAGACCTTAATTCTCTCCTTGCTCTTTACTTTTCTTATATAACTCAGTTGCTCAGGGAAAGGACGATTAGTAATAACCAATTAATTTATGGATCCATTAAGGTGGAGTCTACCGTCTAAGCTTATCTTCCTTTCTCTCCCAAAATCACTTACCTTAACAAATGTCCCTAAGGGGATATTATCATGAATTAATCAAAATATTGGGGAAATTCAAAACAGTATTCAGAAAAGAGTGACTACTGAAAATATTTCCACGGGAAAAAAATCAAATGAATTTGTATTTAAAAATCTATTCTTTTAATTTTTCTTCCATAATAAGTTTCCTTGTTTGCCAAGTCATTTCTGTTTTTTTTTTTCTACTGAAGAAATGCTTCATGCACAACTCTTCAAATGTGGCCTTCCAACATCCAGAGATCCTCAGTCTTATTCTTCTAGAGTAAGATTATGGTTCACTAAAAAGATATTCATGTTACAAATATGTAATTTCAAGGTTCAAGGTTCCTGTTGTCTTTTCCACTATTATGGCTTTCCCTTTGAGTATCAGCAAAGTATATATAAAGATTTTGAAAAGTTTATAATGTAAAGATAAAATTTACTTCTATAAGTCATGGTTAAGGACCCACTGTTGTGTAATTAAGAGAGTCCTGCTTGTATTCAAAAGATCTGGGTCTGAGTTCCAGTTCTTCTTAGTAGTTGGAGATATTTATCTTTGTGAAGACTCAATTCTGCCCTCTAAAAAGGGGTGGTGGTGGTGCTCAATCAATAAATCAACATTTATTAAGTACCTCCTACTTGATAGGCTTTTTTTTGTTGTTCGGTCACTTCAGTCATATCTGAATCTTTGTGATTCCTTTTGGGGTTTACTTGGCAAACATACTGGAGTGGTTTCCCATTTCCTCCTCTTGCTCATTTTACAGCTGAGGAAACTGAGACAGAGTTAAATGATTTGCCCAGGGTCACGTGGCTGCCAAGTGTCTGAAGCAGATTTGAATTTAGGAAGCTGAGTCTTCTTGCCTTCAGGCTTGGCATTTTATCCACTGTGCTACACAGTGCCCATTTAATAGATATTGGGAAGATCATACAAATACTGTAAGTAAATCTATTCAGAAGAGTCATGGCCCATATCTCAGAACAGATAATGGATAGTGAGGGCATGTTACTAGTTAGTGTTGCTATTTTCATAATACTTATGAATAGTTTGTCTAATTAGGATAGTATAGCAAAACTCCCCCAATCAGATGAATCTCTGTGCCATATATCACTATGAATGTACTTTTTTGGTAAAGTAATGGGATTTTTAAGGGGGGATGGCAGGGCAATGGGGGTTAAATGAATTGCCCAAGGTCACACAGCAAGTAACTGTGTCAAATGTGTGAGACCAGATTTGAACTCAGGTCCTCCTAACTCCAGGTCCAGTGCTCTACTCATTGTGCCACCTAGCTTCTCCAAGTCATGAGATTTTGAGAGAATTTCAAGACATGTTTTGAAGGGACAGACTCTTAGAAACCTTGTCTGGAGCTTTATACATAAAGCCAACTCTATTACACCTACGACTGGGCCTGAGGAGCAGGGAGGGAATGGTTGGCAGCCTTTAAACTTAAAGCCATAGAGATTCCTGGGTATTCACGAACATCTTCCCAGCAAATTTTCAAATTTCACATTCATCAAAAAGTCCCAGTTTAGGTAAAAACAGCTCAGTTCTTTGAGCTGGGTTTGCCAATTCCGGGGGTGAATCATCTCTCATCCCTTTAAAATTCTGATTATTCATTCTGCAAATCAGTCGAATTGCCAGGGAAGGCTGACGTCATTTGGTCCATTATTTATGATATTTTGCCCCAGTAAGTCTACTACCTCTTCTTCCTACCTATTTTGGGAACCAACGTTAGACATATCCAGTAGCCTAGGAAGGTTGCGACAAAAAGTTCAGCTGACCACAGTATGTGCCCAGATAATATCAGAAGTTGCTCTCATTTATATACATTTTACTTATATTATGTTGTATTGTTTTGTATTGCATGATATGGTATAGTATCATCTCATATCATGATATCATATCATAATGTTATTTTGTATTATATGCTGAGGCAAGGTATTGTACAGTATGGCATGGCACAGTATGATATCCTAAGATGTTATCATATTATTATTGTATTATAGTACCATTTGCCATACTATCAATGTGCTGAAAACTTACCTGTAAATTAATTGTATCATATACATGAAGTACACTAAGGGTATTCTGTTTTAAAGGACTAAAGCAGCAAAATTTTTGCCCAATTTTTCTTCTTTTGGTTCTGACTTAATATATGGAAAAAGGATTTTATGATGTTGCTATGAAATACTTTTGTAAAATATTACATAAGGACCTTTTTGCACCTTAATCCCCCAGGGTTGCACTGTCACTTGCAACATACACCAAGGTCATTCTGAAATCACACGATGAGATGATGGGGAAGGGGCTAAGACTGAGGATGTAGAGTCAAAGAAACATAAGGATTGCACTTCAGAAGACTATTAGCAAGGAAAAGAAAGCAGGTGAGTGTGGGTGAACACAGTACATATGAAAGAACAGTCTTATTTGTGTGTGTGTGTGTTTGAGAGAGAGACAGACAGACAGAGAGACAGAGTGACAAAGCGTCAGAGAGACAGAAGGGGAGAGAGAGAGAGACAGACAAACAGGGACAGAGA
>JAQQSZ010010804.1:0-12414 GCA_028646595.1 Phalanger gymnotis
CTATGCTGGCCTCCTTGTCCTTTCTCACTTAGGGAACTCCATCTTCTGAGAAGAAAGGAAATCACATATGTATGTATATATATATATATATATATATTTCCATGTATGCATGTGTGTATGTATGTACATGTATGTATACCTACACAAAGCAACTACTTATGAGCCTCCGGTTTTCTCTGAATTTCTCAAACAGCAAGAATCAATCATGTGGCATCAAAGTAATATAAAATAAAATGCAAGAAATTAAATACGCAGCAGGTAGTCCTAGCACATAACGCCGAACTGGTTGCCACCTCCTATGTATCTTCTGGGAGCACTAGTTGATTCTCAATTAAACACTTTTTCCCTGGTCAGCATCATGTACTGCATGAACATGGCTCTTGTGCTGACTTACAAAGAAGTTAGTCTCTGTGAACAGTTCCACAGGATTATCTCCAGACTCATGCACTGATCTATTAAAGAAGTTAGTATCTAAAAATGAGTCTGTTGCATCAGCTCCAGTCTCCAAGGTGATGAGCGCTAATTACCATAAAATAGATAGCCTTTGTTGTGGGCCCTGCAGAAGTGGTCTGCATGTTTATTGCGGTGCCACACCTTGCAGTTGAAGCTATGTTGCATAAACAGTTCACTTTTGTCTTGGCCTAGCATGGTAGAGAATGCTATTTGCCATGGACCAAATGCACTGAAGTGGCTTGGCACTCTGATGCTCATGCCCACATGCCAAGCCTAGATTATATACTCCCATCATCTTTTCTGAGCTCTTCTATCTCTTTTAATTGTTCCCAGTTATGCATGTAACTTGTCTTATATTTGTAACACTCTTTTTAAAACCTCTCATGTGCAGAGATCTCCACACTGCATGTTCATGTGCCTTGTTTCAATGAATGAGTTTATGGTCCCTAAGTATTGTGAGATCATGTCAGTCCTTTGAAAAATCATTATCCCATTTTTAAAAAATGAAAGTCTTTGTAAATTATACTAGGTATATAAGTACAACTATAAACATACGTTATAAATCTTCATCAGCTAGTAAATGTCACAAGAAATTGTCCTAAAGACACAGGAGATATGCAAGTACTTTGCCACATTACCCATCTTAGAATGAGATGCAGCGAATTAGGAAACATAGTATATTACACATAATTAATAAATCAAAAACAAATATGGTGAGTTATACAGTAGACCAAACACACAGGTTACATGTAAAAACATGCATAACATTATATTAAAGTCACATAAAAGATGAAAATACCTAGGTCACATGCAATACATTATGCCTGCATTATTTAAGGTGGCATTTTCTTTAGTATTTTTTGTGTCTCTTTTACCAAGCTATCAATTCTCTTTTCATAATTTTCTTGCATCACTCATTTCTTTGCCCAATTTTTCCTCTACCACACTTATCTGTGTCTTTAACTCTTCTAGGGATTCTTGTTGGGTTTGGGTCCAATTAGCTTTTTCCTTTGAAACTTTTTTTGTAGCTGTTTTCACTTTGTTGTCTACTGAGTTTGTCTTGATGTTTTCTGCCACCATAGTAGCTTTTTATGGTCAAATTCTTTTTTTGTTCTTTGCTCATTTTTCTAGTCCATTTTTTTTTTTTTACTTTGTTAAAGTTGGGCTCTGCTTACCTTGGGTGAGAAGGCACTTGTCAAGCTTCAGACTTTTTTGTGCCGCTGTTTTCAAAAATAATTCTCGAGGGGCTAGGGGAGGAGTCTGCAAGTTTTTAGTATTTCCAAGGTTGTGTGATCCTGGGAGATGTGTGGTCACTACTCTCTTGGTCTTTACCCAAGAAGGGCTCCTGCAGTCATGAGCACTAGTGGTCCTCTTTGCTTTGGAATTGTGATGTGGCCCCTGCTTCTTGTAATCAACAAATAGTGCTCCTCTCTGCCCTAAAACTGTGACCCATAACTGCATATGAGAAATAGAGCTGCCAATCAGTGCCAGCTATATCCAGTGCCGGAAAAGGGTCCTCTGCAATCTCTTTCTGACCACTTGTATGACCCCCTTACCATCTCTGGGCTGAGAGCTCCTGAAGCTGCTGCTGCTGTGGTTGCAGTTGACAGGCCTCCACTCCAGTGCCACAGACTTCTCCTGCTGACTTCTCAAGTTTTCTTAGGCTGGAAAAATGTCTCAACCTTTTGTCGGTTCTGCCACCCCAAAATTTGATTTGAGGCATTATTTTAAAGTTGTTTGAAGGGGAATGTTGAGAGTTCAGCTGGGTGACTTCTGCTAATCTGTCACCTTGGCTCTACCTACTTAATCCAATTATTCTTAAATTATCTCTCCTTGGTCTATTTTCCAGGTCAATTAATTTTGTTATGAGATACTTTGGTCGTCTACTTTTTCAGACACTTTTACTTTGTTTTAAATTTCTTTTGTTGTCTCATGGAGTCATTGGTCAATTCTAGTTTTCAGGGAATATTTTCTTGGATGAGGTTTTATGCCCTTTTTCCAAGCTGTTAATTCTCTTTTCCTATCTTTCTTCCATAGCTCTCATTTCTTTTCCCATTTTTTTCTTTACCACATGCCTTTGTGGGTTTTTTTTTTTTTTGGTTTTCATTCACTTATTTTTTTTAAATTGAGTTTTAAAATTCTCTTTTTTCTAGCCCCTCTAATCTAATCTGATCTAATCTCCTTGTCACTATAGTGAGGTGGGCTTATCGGTTTTAAATATTATTACCACAATATCGAATTGCGGGCATTGGTCCTTGAATCTGATCTTTTGGAGTCTAAATAAATGTTATACTTCCTCTGCCTTCTACCTTGAGAATTCCTTATACTTCACAATTCTGAACCATTCAGGCATGTCTGTGGTCTTTTCTGAGGTCATGAATTTTCCCTTACTGATATAAATACATACACACAGAGTTGAGTACAGAAATAGTTTTCATTTAACAGAGAAAGAGGAGGGAAAGGGAAGATGGAAGAGGGTGAATTAGAGATGATAAATTAGGGGAAGGATTGGTCCTAAGCAAAATAAACGCTAAGGATGAATAAAAAGATGTATAGTTCTTCTGAGGTAGCAAAGAATGAGAATCTGAGGGAGTGCTTACAAACTTGGGTATTATTGATCAAGTTATGGTATATAAACATGATAGAATATTATTATGTTGTCAGACATGATAAAGGGATAGCTTTAGAGAAACCTGGGGAGACTCGTATAATCTATTATAGAATGAACTGAACAGAACCAGGATAACAATTTATATGACATTTTATTTAATGACAAACAACTTTGAAAGAATTAGGAACTCTAATCAGAGTAATGACCAACTATAATTCCAGAGGCCTAGTGATAAAACACTACCCACTTCCTGACAGAAAGGCAAAGAACTGAGAATGCAGAAGGAGACAAAAAATATTTTGGACACGGCCAATGAAAAAATCTGCTTTTACTGACCATATGTGTGTTTGTAATGGGGCTTGTTTTCTTTGAGGGAGGGGAAGGGTTGAGGCAGAAGGGTGAGGAGGCAGATTTTTGTTGATTTGAATACACACACACACACATCCAAAAAAAACAGTGAAAATCTCAGCCAGAATGTAGAGAGAAATTGAGCAGTGATGCATGCAATACTTTAATTTCTGTTGTAGCCAGGTGGATTACAAACAATAGTCTGTGTCCCCAGTCTAGGCTTACCTTTCTAGAGAAAAAGATGAAGGGATATCAAGAACTCCCCATCCATATTCAAGATCGTTAGAGAAAATGAAGTGTTCCTAAACAAAAGAGAAGCAAGGCTTTAATGGGAATAAAGGATCTGAAGAGGAAGAGGACAGAATTGATCCTTTTCAGGATGTTGGAGAAGGGAAAAGTGTTATACAAAATATAAAAAAAGGAAAAAGGAGAACACTATGATTATAATTTTAAAACATATTTTAAACTCTTCCTGAAGAGGAAGGAATATAGATGCTCTGAGGAGGAAAAAATCTTTTCCTCCAAAGAATGGTATGGTAAAGCCACAAAAGTTATCAATTAACACATCATTCAATAATAAGAAGAAAAGAGTAGTTGGTAATTTTCTCCTCAGGGGTACTAAAAAAAAGCTCATTGTTAACCTGATAGCCACACTCAGGAGGTAAGTTGTCTTTCTAGGGCATACATCCAGGACCTAATAAAGAATCCCAATATTTATCAAAATAGATGATAATTGTCCACTTCAATGGTTTCATGTGGACATAAATGGCTGCATCAGATGGAATCTAAAAGGCATGGCCACTGATTATGAAATCTTAAGAAAGTAAACTAGAAGACTACAGGTTGTATTTTCTTTATTGTTGTCCACTGAAAGTGGAGGCAGAAGAGAAATTTTAATTTAGTAAGGGAATAGCTGATTAAGAAAGTAGTATGTTGAGAATAAAATTTGCATTAAATGGCTTAAATTGGCTTAAAATTTAGGCATAACAGACTCTCGACTAGAGGTGGAGTACACCTAACAAAGTCTGGTAGGTAAGCACTTGCTGGATGTTTTGCAAATGTAATCAAAGGGGCTTTTTAAAAACTAAAAAGGATAGTGGAAGGAAAAGGCTGTTTATCTGTATTCTTTAAGTTAGACATCATATATACCAAAAAAAGACGAATAACACTTGAAACAACAGAAGTTCACAGGAAACAAAATTCAAGAAAGAAGCTAGCCTATTGTTCAACTGTCTATTCATAAATTTAGGGGAAAACAAAACAAAAAACTAAAGAGCTAGATATCTTAACACAGGAGGTAAATTTGATTTCATAGATATCATTGAAATGTTGTGGGATGAAACCCATGACTAAACTATGGTATTGGATGTTGTATCTGTCCTTCATTCTCGAAGAGGACTATGACATCAGGAAAATGATAACATGACTTCCAGTTGACTTTGATTTGAGTGAGGGAGGGCTATGCAAGGTCACGAGCCTCACTTTCTCCTCCAGAGCCATCTGGGTCCAGTGTCCTGATGACTATCAGGTAAGGTAATACCCATTCAGTGAATACGCATCTTTAAGAAGTGAGTCAAGGGATGGACCCTTTAATTGTAAAAAAGAAAGAAAAGGGAAAAAAAGGAAAAAACATCAAGCCAGGAGGAGAAGACCCTCAAAGTCTTTGGATCAGTATATTAAGAAGGTATGTTATGGAAGGAAATCCAAAAAACAGAGTAGGGAAGCACATTGAAAAGTATCCACGTGAAGGTCAATGGAATGAGAAGTAGAAGTGATTTTGTATTTGGAGTATATTATAGACCATCAGGATAGGAAAGAGGAAGTACATTTCTCATATTGAGAAAGAGATCACAAACCTAGTACAGAGGCATGATACAGCAGTGATAAGGGACTTTTAATTATTTCGACATCTGCCGGAGTTTGCTCTATGATGAAAACAGAACAGCTAATAACTCCTTGACTTACTTTAATGGTAATTTCATTCTTCAAAAGATGGAGGAACCAATAAAGAGAAATTCTAATATACTTCTGATCTCACTAACAAGGAAGAACTGGTTGCTGGGGTAGAAGTTTTAGGAGTACTGGGGAGAAATGATCATTCCATTCTAGGTTGTGATAGAGAAGAGGAAATCAGTGACATGAACCCCAGATTTTGGGAAAGCAGCAAAACAGAGGAAAGATAGGTAAGATCCCATGGAATGAAATACTACAAGGGAAGTCAGCTCAAGAGGGATGGAGACATGTAAGAAAGAAATTCTAAAGACATAGTGAGGAGGGAAATGGAATTTGTCTGAAGAGACTGACAAATGTCGGTAGTGACAAAGTTTAGGATAAGCAAAGGCTGGGAAGGGAAGCTAAGGACAATAAAAAAGATTTGTTTGGTTTTTAAAAATTCTTTTAGCTATGTTGGAGAAAAAGGAAGATCAAAGAAAGGATAGTACCTTTGCTTAAGCTGGATGGGACAATAACAATTGACAACAGAGAGAAGGAATAACTGCTCAATTTTTATGTAAGGGTGTAGTTGAAACAACCCCACCCCATTTTAGCCTTGATACCTTAACTAGATGAGAACATGTCTCAACCAACCAATCAGTCAAAGGCTTTTAACACTAAGTGCAAAAAGGCTTTGAAAGCCATTTGATGAAGTGAAAAGACACCAGACAAGAGATCTGTTGCAATTTGCTAAGGGATTTCATTATGCCCCCTGGTCCTGCATAAAAGCACTGGTATAAGCTGAAAAGAAATCCAGAAATTGAAGGGAATGTGGAGTTCTAGCTAATCCCTCCTGACAAGGAACCACCTGGAGGGGATGCAGGCAAAGAGGAAAAGCCTTAGCTTTGGACTCAGCTAGGTCACCTTTTGTCTCTCCCCACCTCAACTCTGACCAGTTGCCAACTGACCTTGCCAACTTTGAAGAGTCCAGAGGATGTTGAGTTTTCCCATTTTACCATCTGTGTCCCAAGTTGAACCCCTGGGTCAGCTGGTAATGATTTGTGCATCACCAGGAGCCAAGAACAGGCTAGATTTGTTTCTCTACAAGAAGCCCACCAAAGAGACTTGTTGTACCATCTGTATCTCTTCCCTCCTGATGGAGAGATAGATCCAGCCTATTTTTGGAAACCCGATTCATCAAGGAGAGTGGGAAGTGGGATGAGGATGCCCCATAGCATATATTAACTTACTTATTTTACTTCTCTTTTCTTTGTTAGGTAGAAAGGCTTTTGTACTGGGAAAGTCAACAAAAATAATTAATAGGAAACTGACACTCAAGCTATACAAGGCAATGGTAAGCAAGCGCCTAGCTGTCCTTGATGAATTCAAGTCACTTTGTTCAGATGAACTACATCTTTAGGTACAGAAAGAGCTGGAAAACATGATTGTTGAGCCACTTGTAGTAATACTTGAAAGATCACAGAAAATGAGACATAACAGAAAAGGGCAAATGTCACAATTTTCAAAAATTGGAACGGAACAATACTTGCAAAATGTAGGATACCAATGGGTCTGTCTTCAGTCTCTGGGAAAATTATGTGTCATTAAAAGGTGGTTGGCAAATCTATGAAAGAAAGAGATAATAGCAAGTCATGCCATTTAATGTTCTATAGGATTAATATTAGTAGATAAGGGGAATGATGTCAACATAATTTACCTAGATTTTAGCAAAGCTTTTGATAAATTTTTTTATACTCTCCTTGTGGATAAGATAAAGAGATTTATACTATACAATAATATAATCAATAAGAAGAATTCAAAATTGGTCAAATGGCTGGATTCAATGAGCAGTTATCAATGGTTCAATTGTCAACAAGGCAAAGAGGTCTTCAGAATTTTTGCTGGGTCCTATGCTCTTTAAGATTTTTGTCAGTATCTTGGATAAAGACATAAATGGCATGCTGGGGTGGATGGGGTGTTCAAGGAGGACTAGCACTGTGGTATGAGGGCTTACTGAGCTCTTTTCAGGGCTGCTCCACCTTTGGTGTCTACCTATAACCCAACTCTCACCTGTGGCTTCAAGAAGCTATAGTATAAGCAGCAGCCTCACCCCAGTAAAACTGTCTTGGCAGATGGGCTAAACCAGGTTGAGCATAACTGACAGCTAAACCAGTTGAGCATAACCCATCAGTGAGTTAGGGGGATGTCTACCCCAAGCATGTGAAGACTTCCCCAGGCAGAATGAGTAGATGAGAAGAATTTGTTCCAAGGGCCATGAAGGTAGCTGAAGTAGGGGCTGTGGAATGCCTAGAACTTAGTCAGAGATAAAAGATGCCAGCGTGCATCCTGGGCCATCACCAGTCATCTTGACTTTTGTCTTGCCACTGAACTTGGATGATTCGAAGAAAGAGTGAGGCTGACGACTTCTTGCAACCCTGCCTCACTTAAATCCAACTGATGCTTGATTAACACATCACCCCATAATGTCACTGGTCTTCTTCAAAAACAAAGGACGCAATAAATGGCATGCTTATAAAAAACCTGGCAGAGAATGAATCACTCGCAGGTTTCCAGTTAACATGGCAACATCCTTCTCAAGCTCTTATAAAGTCCTAAAATGCATCAAAAAGAACAACGATAAAGAAAACTAAAAGGAAAGACTTACAGATTCCTTTAGTCATTCCAGGACTGTACAAGAAGATTATCAGAATTCTGAGGACCCTCTAGGTGGATATGAGACAGAGGAGGTGAAAGCCCAGAAGGTGTCCTCCTTGGCCACAGAAAAAACAGAGCCAGCATATCTATTAAGGCCGTGTATCTACCTGGCAGGCCTCATAGAGCTTTCATAGGAGAGTGGGTCAGCAAAGCACCTCTGGACTTGAGAGACATAGAACACTAGTACTACTGACAGTATCTGATTGGGGTCTGTCAGGGCCACAGCAAAAAACTGACCCAAATCCTAGCTGGGGATTGTCTGAGGAAAACAAGACAAAGAAGGGGATCAGATTAAAACCTAACTGAAGACTGAAACAGAAGCCAAAGATTCCTGCAGGGCACCTGCAGGGTAAAGGAAAGGAAGACTAGCCACCATATCCAGAATGGAGAGGCAGTTGTATCCATTATCAAGCAGGTACTAATCAGCCTTTCCGAGGACACGGGAAAAAGTGGAATTGAATTTGAACACAAAGTCCCAATCCAGAAACTGAAACTGTTTATGAAAATGTGAAATAAATATTATGCTGAAAAGGCCACAAGGTAAACCCAGAAGAAAGGAGTACCTCTACAATAAGTTCAAATAGAGTTTCAGAGAAAAGAATGGCTTGGCCACAAAGACTCCACGAGTACTTGGAAGAAATGAGGCAAGATATTTTAAAAAACGGAATAAGAGCTCTGGAGTCAAAAATTTGAAAGAGAACAAAAAAAACACATAAAAGTAGCAGATACAAGAAAAACAAAATGAGCCAGTCAAAACTCAACAACTCCATAAGAATAGAAGAAATATTAGAACAAAGTGAAAAGATTCAAAGGGTAGAAGAAAAGATATCTACTATCAGAACTAATTGACATTTAAAACAGGTCAAAGAGAGATAATTTAAAAATCATCAAATTTAAGAGATTGTGGGAAGGTGGAGGCAAGAAAAGAGACAGAGGGGCCCAGAGCCTCTATAAACACACTAGTAAAACTCTTTAAAAAAGTGCCAAAAGGAACAATGACAAAAACAACTACTAATGATTTTTTTTAAAAAAGCTATGAACTTTTATCCTGCCCAGTTCTGCATAAAGGATTGTGTAAGCTCCATGCAGAAACAAACCAAAGTATGTGGAAGGTAAAGTGTGCAAACAGCCAGGTCCTAAAAAAAGAAACAGACAAGACCACAGAACCATTGCAGGATACAGGAGGAATATGCTGAATACAATGACTGAGAAGACCAAGAGGAAAACCCAGAAGAGTAGGTAACTCTAGTACAAGTCCAAGTAGAGACAAAGACAAGAATGTCCTGGCCACAAAGACCACAAGATCACCTGGAAGTGGGGCAGCTAGGTGGCGCAGTGAGTAGAGCACTGGCCCTGGAGTCAGGAGGACCTGAGTTCAAATCCTGCCTCAGACACTTGACACACTGTGTGACCTTGGGCAAGTCACTTAACCCCAATTGCACTGCCTTCCCCCTCCAAAAAAAAAGTACCTGGAAGAAATGAGGTAAAAGACAAAAAATAAAAATAAAGGAAATGCAAGCTAGGGAGCAAAGAAAGACCAGGAGAATTGATGGCTTAAAATACATGGTGGTAAACTTTAGCTCAGAATTGAATTCCCTGAAAATTAGAATGGGACAAATGAAACCAATGACTCCATGAGACAACAAATGTTAAAACAAAACCAAAACATTGAAAAGAAAAAAAAACAGAAGAAAATGTAAGGCATTTACTATTAAAAATTAGTGACATGGAAAAGAGTAAAAGGGCAGAGTCAAAATGGCAGAGGGAGAGTCAGAATCTTTACTAGCTCCCAACACACCTTTTCCATAACCTAGAAAATGCACCAGATTGAATTACAATCAGGAAAACTGAGAAGTGATAGAGAATAATGTTCCAGTCCATGGCAATTTAGGAAGACAGACAGATAGGTCTGCGGACCCTGGGCCAGGGACTAGCCAAGAGTGCACTGTGATAGTAGTGGCAACAACAGCTGAGACAGAATCACCAGGACAGAAAAAGTTTCTAGGAGTTCCCTGAACTAGTGCTTGGAGCAGGAATGGGTGCCACATGGAAGCCCTTTCACCCAATAGACAATTACAGACACAGATCTAGGGTGGAGAGGAATGGCAAAGGACAGGGCCCTGGCTGAGTACTGATCATGAAACAAATTCCAGGAACTTATCTGTGTGGGTCTGAGCACAGGAGCAGTGACTAAGCCTCTAGCCTCCACCCCTTCACATACACCTATAGAACAATGGCCAGGACAGGAGACCAAAACCAAAGAAGAGCCAGTGGGTCAATTGTTCTAAACCTGCAGAATTTCCCAGTGGGCTAACAGTAACTGAATTCAGCGACAGTCTACTGCAATTCAACTATATACAAATCAATAGACCTAAACTGGATCAGGGATTTGCAGGGCACAAACCAGGTCAGTAAACAAACATTTCCCCGAATTTTATCATTTCAGAAGCACTGAAAAGTTACAGGAAACCAGCTTGAACTATGAAAACAACAGGACATAAAAGACAGCTACACATGCCAGACATCCCATGTCTATAAGGTAAGCAGAACCCAGTACAACAAAAAGTCCAAAGTCAAAAAGTAGGCTGGAAAATTGAGCAAATGACAAAAAAGAACCAAACAATAAAAAGCTGCCATGGTGACAGAGGTTTAAATCATAAACCCAGAAGAAGACAATGATTTGAAAAGACCTACAAGCAAAGCTTCAAAGGAAAAATGCATATTGGACATAGCCCCAATAAGAATTCCTAGAAGGGTTAACTAAAAGTTTTTTTTTTTAACTAAAAACATTATTTTAAAAATAAAATAAAATTGGTAGAGGATAAGTTAGGTAAATAAATGAGAGCAATGCAAGAAAATTATGAAGAGAATTAACAACTTGATAAAAGAGTTTTTTAAAAAAAACTGAAGAAAATAACTTTAAAAAGCAGAATTGGCCATGTGGAAACTAATGGCTCAATGATACACCAAAAAGTAACAAAGCAAAGTCAAAAGACTGAAAAAATAGAAGAAAATGTGACATATCTCACAGAAAAATAACTGACCTGGAAAATTTTTTAACTAAATTTATTCATTTTTGTTACAAGCATTTATAATCTATGCCTCTCACTTTATAACCCCTACCACAATCCAATTCACCAAATAAGAAATTAAATCCTCCTTAAGAAGTGAATAGTTTACAAAACAAATTACTCTGCTGTCTATGTCTAAAAAGTATGTATCTTTCTTATTCATTAAATTTAATTCCTCTTTTTGGTTACATTTCAAGCCCCAAGCTATCTCTCTCCCTCCCTCTTCACCCCATACTAGAGAGGGCGATCATTTCAAACACACACACACACACACACACAAAACTATTCTAGGTATACTTCTATCAGTTCTTTCTCTAGAGGCAGATAGCATCTTCCTTCATAGGTCTTTTGTAGTTGATTTGAGTATTTCTAATACTCAGACTAACTTAGTCATTCATGGTTATTCTTTGAACAATATTGCTGTTATTGTATACAACATTCATAATTTCATGCAAGTCTCCATGTTTTCCCAAAATCAACCTGCTCATTATTTCTTATAGCACAGTAGTGTTCTATCACAATCATATGCCATAACTTATTCAGTTATTCCCCAATTGATGGGCATCTCCTTAATTTTCATTTTAATTTTTTAAATTTTCATTTCTCTAATCAACAATGATTTAGATCATTTTTTCATATGACTATAATTTTAATTTCTTCATTGAAAAACTGCCTTTTCACATCCTTTAACTATTTATGAATTGGGGAATGATTTGTATTCTTATGAATTTGACAAAGTTCTGCATATAGTTGAGATGTGAAACTTCTAAGAAACTTTCTATAAAAATTTCCCCCACTTTTCTGCTTTCCTTCTAATATTGGCTACATTGGTTTTATTTGTACAAAAATGCTTTAATTTAATGTAAGCAGAATTATCCATTTTACCTCTCACAGTGCTCTCTATCTTTTGTTTATTCATAAATTCTTCTCCATCCATAAATCCGATACATAATGTGTTCTGTGTTATGATGCCAATCAGTGATTAAAGCTCTTTCCTGCCCATTCAAAAGGCCTCAGGTGGGACCAGTTAAGGGAAGCTTGATAAGAAGTTTGTTTGTAGGCAAGCCTACACCCTTTACTTACTAGGTGCTAAGCCTCAGGCCTATACTCTTTACTTATTACTAAGACCCAGGACTATACCCTTTCACTGATTGGGCGTGAAGTCCTCAGGTATATATATCTATCTCTCTCTCTCTCTATCTATCTATCTATCTCTCTCTCTCTCTATCTATCTATCTATCTCTCTCTCTCTCTCTCTCTCTATCTCTCTCTCTCTCTCTCTCT
>JAQQSZ010010805.1:0-12414 GCA_028646595.1 Phalanger gymnotis
GGGGGGGGGGCGCGAGTGGTCATGACGAACTGCCTTCTGGGACCTCGAGCAGCTGTGGCTGGTTTCTCTCACGCAGGTACCGGAATGGACCCTGGTTGTAAGTGGCGGAACCTACCCAGCGGGCCCAGCCTGAAACACTTGACCGACCCGGGTTACGGGCTCCCCAAAGAACAGCAGCTGCCGGCTCTGCAGGAACTCACGCGGACACACATCGAGTCCTTCAACTATGCTATGCGAGAGGGGCTTAGCCACGCGGTCCAGGTGAGCGGGCGAACAGTCCTTACCAAGGGCTCTCCTACCCAGACTCCTGCTCCATAACTCGCCCCCGACCTTCCACCCCTACCTTCCTTCCCACTTTCCAACCTACCCCAAGTGTCCCTTTCCCCTCTAAGTGCCGAGCCACCCTCTCCCCTTCTGGGCTTCCATCCCCCGCTCCGCCTGTGACCCCCTCCCCCCGTTATCTGCTCCCTACCCCTTCTCCCCAGGTCTCGTGCCCCGACCTTCCCCTCTCCGCTCTCCCCTTCTCGGTCTCGCGCCTGAGGGTGAGCCGCAAGTTTGCCCCGCTCTGTTCCGGTGTGGATGGCTCTGGCCCCGGGGGCGGGGCAGAGGCTGCATGCTGAGCACTGGAGGCTGGTAGGAATTCTGAGATTAGGGGTTTTGGAAGGAGCTCTGTCTGGGCAGGATCTGAAATGTTATTCTCTCCATCCCACCCGACGATTTTTAATCCACTTTGGCTGCAGTAGAGAAGAGAAATGTGAAATACGTCTATAAAGGTATCCTGGAGCCAAATTGTTAGGACTGCAAGATGTCAGGCTTAAGAGTTTGTATGCTCATTTTGCATTTCCAGCCTGTACTCTGAAGGCCAGTGACGCTGCCCTCCTTGCTGTTCTTCACAACACTCACACCCTCTCTCTCTCTCAATCTCTCTATCTCAATCTCTCCCTCCTCTCTGCCTCCTACCTTCTAAACTAACGTTCCCTTCTGCTAGAAACCTTTCCCAGCCCCTCCTTCATCTTAGTGCTTTCCCTCTAAGATGCTCCCCAGTTTATCCCGTATTTTGTTTTTACATACTTTTCTGCGTGTTGTCTCTCCAACTTTCTCGAGTATTTATCTTGTTTTTAGGTTGGCTCCTCCATTACACTATGAGCTACTTGAGGATTGGGATCACATTTTTTCCTTTTTTTTTTATCTGCAATACTTAACATAGTCTCTTTTTCATAGTAAGTTCTGAATAAATACTTATTGAATTGATTTAGCCTTGAAATTATAGGGAGCCACTCAAACGTTCCTTTGTCATCCTTATTATCTTTGACAGTTTATTAAGGGATATTTTGAGCAAGGAAGTAGTTGCTTGGTGAGAGCGGTCCCTTCCATTTATTCAGCAGTATTTATTATGTGTGTGTTGTTTCCCCTCTTCCAATAGAATGTAAATTCCTTGAGTACTAGGATTGTTTGGATTTTTGTCTTTATATCAGCATCTTGTGTATGTAATGTTCACCTAAAAAAAATGTTTGTTTGATTCATCTTGCTAGGTTCTAGGGCAGGGCTTCTTAAACTTTTTCCACTGGAGACCACTTCAGCACTTCTTAAACTGTGGGTGACAACCCCACATGGCATACTTCCAAAGGAACATACAAAATTTAAGAAGATATAGCCCTGCCCCATGGAATTTACAATGTAGTAAGGGGATAAGACAAAAATACATAATAAAAGCTGATATTTAAGTTTTCCAAAGTATGTCATATCCCAGTTTCTTCTTTGAGCCACAAGGTGAAATGGTGAGGTAGGTGTTTAGATTTTACTTATATCTTAAACATAGGCCCAGAGGAACTGAGAGATAGACCTGTGGTCTCACAGCTCGGAAGCATTAGAGACAGAATTTTAACCTAGTTCTATGTTTTTTCCATTTTACCACACAAGGTACAAGACATAGCAGTGACCTCAGGGAAGTTCTGGTGGAGGGATTGAGCAGAAGGCACATTACCAGGGTTTGAAAAGTGTGTGAATGATAGTACATGGAAAGTTTAGCAATGAAAATGGGGAAGGAAGTAATAGTAACACAATATAAATAATAATAATAGTAGTAAATAATAGTAACACAGTGTTCGTAGGGTCAAGGAAAGGCATCTTTTGATATGGAGGTATGCTTATAGAAGTAAGGCAAGGAGCTAAAGGAAGAGTAAATTCAAAATATTCAAGAGAGGGTGATGGTATGAAAGGCCCAGTAGAGGATGGGATCAAATGCACAGGTGGATGGATTAGCCTTGAGAAAGAAGGATGACTTCAGTTCTTCTTTTGAAATAAGGAAAAAAGAGAGAAGATGGATGAAAATACAAGTCTTAAAATATGAAAGAGTGAAGCTGAGGGAGTTAAGGTATTCAGGGAAGATTTTCTGTTATACTGCCCCATACGGTCACTAAGAGTGGATTCTGGCTTCATTCTCCTTTTCACATATAAACCAGATCTCCTGTCACCATCCTTTATTCTGTAGGCTCAAGGGGTATGAATAATGTTTTTCATGCTTGTAAAGTTATGAATGAGATCTTCCTATTGAGGGGGAACACACCACCTCAAGTGATTGTCCCATCCTTCCTTAGATAGGTTTAATTATTGTGAAGTTTTTTATTACATCAAGTCTAAATAAGCTTATCTCCTTTATGAGAATACATAACTTATCAGTGCACTTAGGACAGATGTAATTAGAAAGTCTTTTGAGTAAAAGGTCTCAGAAAATGCAAAATAAAGAAAAGGGATGTTGTGTTTCAGGCCATTCCACCCTTGGAATTTACTTTCAAAGATGAACGCATCAGTCTTGCTATTGTGGATGCTGTCGTTAGTCCTCCTATGGTCCCTAAAGGGAGCATCTGCAAAGAGTTGAAAGTCTACCCAGCAGAGTGTCGAGGACGGAGAAGTACATATCGGGGAAAGCTGACAGTAAGTAAATAACAATGACTAAATGAATAACGAGTGAATGATCGATATGATTGATTATATATCTAGTATGCCTAGTAAATATCACACTTAACTGACATCATGTAGGAGTTTATGTTTTATAAGTTTAGAGCACTAAATATTATCTAGAAACTAGAACTGCTTCTCTCCGGTTCCTCCCCCTATATCAGAATTCAGTGTTGTGCTAACTGTTTAAAATGAGCCATTGGGTTACTTTTGTAGTTTCAATTGTCTGGACACAGTTTTTTATCTTGGCTAATGAATTTTTTTTTCCTTCTGTTTCCATTAGGCTGATATCAGCTGGTCTGTGAATGGGGTGCCCAAGGGAATTATTAAACAATCCCTTGGCTCTATTCCTATTATGGTGAAGTCTAAGCTGTGCAACTTACATAATCTTCCTCCAAAAGCTCTTATTGAGCACCATGAGGAAGCAGAGGTAAAATGAGATCAATAACTTGGGTACAATAGAGAAATATTTAATGCATTCAAAATCTTCTTTAAAAGTTTGTGTTCACCCGGTTTTCCATCTAATTTATTACTTGTCTTTTTTAAAATAAATTTTTGATGTTATATTTTTTTTACATCACCATAGTTTCTCCCACTGTCCCTCCCCCTCTCAGAGAGCCATCCCATATAACGTAGAATTTTTTAAAGACGAAAGAAGAGGGAAAAAATCATAACTGAGCAATACATCAAAAAAGTCTGAAAATATGTGCAAGATTTGTGGACCTCACCACCTCTGTAAAGAGGTGGGTTGGGAGTGTCCTCTTACATCCCTTCTTTCGAGTCATACTTGCATTTTACGAGTCTGCCGCATTCATTTTTGATATGTTTATTTATATTGTGTTCTTCCTATCACATTGTCATAGTCACTGTATGTGTTGTTTCTTAGCTCTGTTTACTTCACCCTGCATCAGTTCATAGATCTTTCCTTTTTTCTCTATTCAACACATTCATCTTTTCTTACAGCACAGCAAATTCCATTATATTCATGTACCAAAGTTTGTTTAGCCATTCCCCAGCCAATGGTCATCTCCTTAGTTTCTGATTCTTTATCATCACAAAAAAATACTACTATAGATATTTTGTTATATTTGAGGACTTTCTTATTGGCTTCTTTCAGATACAAGCCCAGTAATGGAGTCTCTCGGTGAAAGGATAGTGGGTATTTTATCACTTTGCATAATTCTGGAGTGCTTTCCAAAATGTTCGTGTTGATTTACAGCTCCACCAACAATGCCCTAGTGTGCCTATCTTTTCACAACACATCCAACACTGACTATTGCCATCTTTTGTTGTCTTTGACGATTTGCAGGGTGTGAGGTGAAAACCTCAGAGTTGTTTTAATGTACATTTCTCTTATTATTAGAGATATGGAGCATATTTGATTTTATATAGATGCATTTGTATACATAACTTCATGGTATTAACATCCCTCTGATTTCTTTGATAGGAGATGGGAGGCTATTTTATAATAAATGGTATTGAAAAAATTATCAGAATGCTAATTATGCCTCGGAGAAATTTTCCCATTGCAATGATAAGACCAAAATGGAAAACCAGAGGCCCTGGTTATACCCATTATGGTGAGTAGTGAATTGTAACAATTAATACTGGCATGATAGCTTAGAAAAAGAAAAACGTAAGTTAAATATTAAAATGATTAAATGAAATGAAGAGAAATTTTATTTAAATTGGTTCTTTTTCTTCTGTGTGACTCCATTTTATTAAATATTTCATTGTTAAAAGTTGAAAGGGACCTTAGTATTCATTGATTCCAACTTTTGACCCAGTCCTGTTTATAATACACCATCCTTAACAGATCATCAACAAGCCTCTGCTCGAACACTTCATGGATAGAGACATCACAGTTCATTGCTGTATAATACTAGTTGATTTTGACTCAATATAAGAAAGAACTTCCTGACTTCCCAAAGTTTCTCTGGTCGTAGTTCTAAATATGTAGAGTTCTGTATATTTACAAATATATAGATCTGTGTTTATATGTACACACGCACACATGAGAGAAAGAAAGACAGACTGAGAAAGAGCCTATGTGATTAGCTCAACTCTTTTATAAGGCCATTCCTCTAAAGGGTGATATAGTTGGGACTAGGCCAGTCTTTTCTCTCTTTAGACCAAAGGTCTTTTTACTGAGCCACACTGCCTGCTGTTTAATGTAGTAATCTCATCTGTAACACCCCTAATAGAAAATAGATTAACTATTTAATTTGTTTCCCATTGTAAATTTTATGCCATATTGGTTTATTGTAAATTGAAACATGTTCTGTTTTCAGCCTCATTACTATAATGGAATTTAGTTGTGTTCTTTTGGTTTTGTGAATTAAAATACAAAGTCAACTCTTTGTATAAAAGAATATAATCACTACATCTTAAATGTGGTTCCCCCCTTCAAAGTAAAATTTCTTTGGTGTGGATCATTGGTTCACTGGATCATAGAGCTAGCTAGAACTAGAAGGTATGTCAGACACCATCTTGTCCAACCCCACTTATTTTACAGAGAAGACTGAAGGATGGGAGTTTGTGACTTGTCCAGGGTTCCATAGGTAGTAAACATCAGAGAGAAGATTTGACTGAAGGTCCTTAGACACCTCAGCCAATGCTCATTTAAACTGTAGTAACTTCTCACTCCCATCTAGATTAGGAGAGAACCCAGGTTGCCATACAATAAGCTGTGGGGCTTGGGTAGATGATGTCTAAGGATTCTTCCAGTTCTGTGACTCTTATTTTCTGTGTTCTGTCTTTCTCTTGCTAGTGTATTTCAATTATATTTTGAAGAATAAAGCCACTTTGGCTGCTTGGTCTTTTTTTTTTTAATTATGTATCATATTCCCCATGAGCATTACTAACCCTACATAAGCATATACAGGCAGTTCTTGTTTTATGTAAGTAGACCATTTCACAGACCTGCATAAAGTGATTTTTATGTAATATGAATATTTGGAGGAAGGGAGCCCTGGGTCAGCACATTGTTCAAGGACACATAGGGGCTGGGGACAAAGAAGTGAGAGCAGAAGCAGGAACACATGGAGGCCTGGGCCAACCATGCAGGAGGCTGAGACTTGGGAGTTGGACACAGACACAGGAGGGTACGGGCAACACTGGACGGCCAGGGACAGATGGAAGATGGACACATGAATAGGAGGGTGGATTGGGGCAAGGGTCTTTCTTGACAGTGGAGGTCTCAAGCAGTGGGCAAGTCTCTCTGTATCCATTTTGCTTTCATTTGGAGGAGTTATTTTTAGGGTTGATTTATTTTTGTTTGTGTTTAGGGGGTGGAAGGGAGTAGGAGGCTGGGAGCCAAGGGGCAGAAGCGAAGAGTGAGCACAGTAAAGTTAACATAAATGTTTTTTGAGAATGTGAATTTCTTTCAGAATTCTTTATGTAAAGTTAAATTTACTTAAAGTAAGAACTGTATTGGAAATCAAACTGGTATCTTTATGAAACAAGTTACTTGAACTTAAACTGTTTATCCCTCTAAGTATAGATTTACCCCTTTTGAGTTATAGTCAAGTAAAGTTGCTGGAGGCACCAAGTTTCTAACTTTGTAATGTTTATTTTGACAGGAATTTCAATGCACTGTGTTAGGGATGAACACACTGCTATCAACATGAACCTTCACTACCTGGAAAATGGCTCAGTGATGGTGAATTTTATTTACCATAAAGAATTATTTTTTCTTCCTCTGGGATTTGTACTCAAGGTATGAGCATTTTTCTTTTGAGATTCATCAGGAGATTCCAAAGCTTCATTCAGATTCTTCAAAGTGAATTATAAATTTGATTAAGTAGGTCACTAATATTAAACTTATTTTTTTTTCTGTTCTAGGCATTAGTTGGTTTTTCTGATTACCAGATTTTTCAGGAGCTGATCAAAGGAAGAGAGGAGAATTCATTTTTTAGGAACTGTGTTTCTCAGATGTTAAGAATTGTAATGGAAGAGGGTTGTCTCACACAAAAACAAGTCCTTAACTATTTGGGAGAACGTTTCAGAGTAAAATTCAGCCTTCCTGATTGGTACTCAAATGAACAAGCTGCAGAATTTCTGTTAAAGTATGTATTTTCTTGCAAAATATTCTTACTTTGTTGTAGGTTTGGGGTTCAAGGTGGGGGTTTTTATGATTACATATTTGAAATTCAGTTGGTGGTGTACTAGTTAGCCCCCTAGTCTCAGAGCCAGGAAGTTCTGGATTTGGATCTTCCCTCTGACACCTACTGACTGTGTGACCCTGGGCGACTCACTACACCTCTCAGAACCCCAGCTATCCTCTGCTGACCTGCATTGGTACAGGCTGTTTTCTCACTAAGAGTACTTTATACCAATGACATTTTAGGTCTGGCCTCTGTGCACACATTCATGTGTGTATTTGTAGCTGGGTTAGAGGGAATATGAATCAGCAACTGACTTGGTGGCTGTTCTGGTCCACAGAATCTCTAAAATGAGGCGATTAGAGCAAATTCTTGGAATAGTGATAGCTTTTTCTTTTTCATTGGACTGCCTTAATGGGCCAAGTTGGAGGGAAAAGGCTATGCTATTAGAGAATGAAAATTTTCTATTTCTCTCCTGAAGCTATTTAGCCTTGGGTATGGATTAACCGATTAATATTTATATATTTTTAGTAAATGTTCATGAGTTTGATTAGAAGAACATGAAGTAGTATCAGTCCGTAGTTGAGTTCTTTTGAATTTTTTTCTTTTTATTTAACAGTCAATGCGTGTGTATCCATCTGAAATCCAATGAAGAAAAGTTTTATGTGCTTTGTCTCATGACTCGGAAATTGTTTACTTTTGCCAAAGAAGAATGTATGGAAGAGAATCCTGATAGTTTAATGAATCAGGAGGTTCTCACACCAGGGCGACTCATACTTATGTTTTTAAAGGTACACCAACCCACAATTTTTTTCCATATTTTCCTTAATGTTTGTCTGGTAACAAGTGATATTCCAGGCCCAAAGAGATAGGTATAATTTATCATGCAAGATAACCATGATCTCCTATAAACTTGATACAGCAATAGAAATGGCTTTTTAGAGGGATATAGCCTATGCAGAGGCAAGAGATAACATGTCATATATACTGAACAGCTCAGTGGTCCAGTTTGGCTGGAATGGAGAGTGTTTGAAGGAGAAAAATTAGCAGTAAGTCTGAAAGGTAGGAAAAGAGCTTTAAAAGCAGAGGAGTTGTATTTCATCCTAGGGTTAAAGGAAACCACTAGAGTTTCTTGAGCAGGGTAGTGACATGATCATACCTATGCTTAAGAATGTCAGTTTAGCTTTGATGAAGGATGAATTAAAGAAAGGAGAAACTAGAGATGAAATCAATTAGAAGGCTGTGCAGCAGTCTGGCAAGACGTGAGAGCTTGAACTAGGGTGGTTCTAGTGTATTTGGAGAGAGGAATATATGTGAGAGAAATTGGGGAGGTACAGTTGACAATAGTTGGCAATTTATTAGAACCTGAGGTATGAGAGAAAGGGAAGAGTCACCAGTGGCTTTGAAATTGCAAACCTGGGTTATTGGAAGGAAGAAGGAGTCTTCAATATAAATAGGAAAAGGGAAAAATTTGAGGGAAAAGATGGCTTCTCTTTTAGCTATGTTGAGTCTGAGGTGCCTATCAGACATTCAGCTGGAAGTGTGCGCTAGGTAGTTGGTGATATAACACTGGAGTACAGGGGAGTGATCAGGGCTGGGTATATCAATCTGGGATTAATCTGCATGGAGGTGATGGCCAAACCCATAGGAACTAATGATATTACCACAAGAAAGAATAGACAGGAAAAGAGGTCCCAGGAGATATAAACAATTGGGACAAGGATGATGCAAAAGAGACTAAAAAGGAATAACCCAAGAGAAATGTCTATAAAAACTTAAGGAAGAAAGGTTGGTCAATAACAAAACTCAGATGAGAGAAAAAAAGAAAGATTAAGGATAGACCATCAGATCTGGCACCTAATTACTGGTAACTTTGTAGAAATTGTTGAGTTGTGTCCAGCTCCTGGAGACCTCCTGGGCCATATACTGTCCATGGGGTTTTCTTGGCAAAGATACTACAGTGGTTTGCCATTTTCTTTTCTAGTGAATTAAGGCAAACAGGTTAAGTGACTTGCCCAAGGTCACACAGCTAGTAAGTGTTTCAGGCCAAATTTGAACTCAGGTTTTCCTGACTCCAGGCCCAGCACTATCCACTGAGCCATCTAGCTGCCCTTTGTAGAAATTAGTTCCAAGATGAGATTGAAATCATCCAGGGGTTGAGAAGTGAGTAGGAGGTGAGGAAGTGGAGGCAATGTTTATGTAGATTTTTAGCTTTTTCTAGGAGTTGGACTGTGAAAAGAAAAGATATGGGTAGTAGTTTGAGGGTATGTTGGCATTTAGTGAAGGGATTTTTCTGAAGGTTGGAGAAATCTGAGCATGTTTGTGAGCTGTGGAGGTGGAGCCAGTGAATAAGAAGAGAGATCTGAAAAGAGGTGGTGGTAGAAGAGTGGTTGAAAAGACAAACCTAAGGCGAACAAATCAGTTTGCCTTGTCATTTGAACTTTCCTTGATTATGACCTCTGCCTTCTCTGCTGCTGAGATATTACTAATAGTTCTGGCAGTGCTTTAATAGGAAGAGACTAGCCCTTTCCAAACCACTCACAGTCTTCTCAGGTTTTGAGTGCAGTCCTCTGCTTTTCTCAGCTGTTTTCATTTATTGGCATTTAGTATGTGGTTGAAGCAGGTCTGGGTACTGAAAGGTCTAGTCTCACAAAATTCAAAAGTTTTGTTGACTTTTCATATTTAAGTGTAGAAACACATTCCAAAGCCAATTACATTTTCTTTTATTATCCACATCTCTGTTCTCTCGCTTTTTCTCTACTGCCATTAATGTGAGTAGTGTAGAAGTGATTATATTTTTCTTCACTTTAAGATCTACCAACCTGTGTATTAGTATGTTTAGAAACAATTGAGATATTGATTTATTCAAATAACATTTGTTAAGTGCGTACGGTGTATACAACACCATGCTGAGAGAGATAGAGTTTTTTAGATAAGAGAAGGTCTCTCTCTTTAGGGACCTTATATTCTAGTATAAGAGTAAGATATTGTCGTAAATAAACAATACTTCATGTTAAATGCATTAGAAAGTTATTGAACAAATTGGTAGATGTAGTCTGGGGAAGATCATTCCTGTTAGAGGGTTAGAGAAGGCTTTATGGAGGAGGTGGGCATTTTTATATGTAGTTCCTGAAGCATGATTCATTTTCTCGGTTGATCTGGCTAAGTCACTTTATCATTACAAAGCACTTGTGAATTTTTTTTAAAAAACTAAACTCCCCACTACCTTTTTTGTTGTTGTTTCATTTCAGGAAAAGATGGAAGCTTGGTTGGTGTCCGTTAAAATAGCTTTAGATAAGAGAGCTCAAAAGACCAATGTCATTATTAACACTGAAAATCTGATGAAAATATTTAGTATGGGATTAGACCTTACGAGACCATTTGAGTATCTTCTTGCTACTGGGAACCTACGATCAAAATCAGGTGAAATTGCCTTTTTTTCTTAAATTACATAAAAAAGCTATCCTAAACTTTTTTGTCAATGGTTAATAGTACTGAAATACCTAAATGAAAACAAAAACTGCCTATGAATGAAACTGAGTTTTGTTATTTTTAACTTTATTAAGTGCATATCAACTTTAACAAGGTAAGTTTTTAAGTCTCTACTTGCTTCTACATGTCTTCCTAAAGTATTTTTTTTGGTTTATTTTTTTTTTAGCATGGTATATATACTATTGTGATTCTACTTTTTCTTTTTAATCCCATACCACTTCATAAGACTTCTCTTTTTGGTATTTTCTTCATATTTGTCATTTGTTATGGCATAACAAATAAAAAGCAGAAGTGATGTGAAAATCAGAGAGGATACCTGTAGTCTTTTTTAAAAATTATTATTTATTTAATATTTTTAGTTTTCAGCATTGATTTCCACAAGAGTTTGAATTACAAATTTTCTCCCCACTTCTACCCTCCCCCCCACTCCAAGATGGCATATATTCTGATTGCCCCATTCCCCAGTCAGCTCTCCCTTCTGTCACTCCACTCCCCCTCATCCCCTTTTCCGTTACTTTCTTGTAGGGCAAGATAGATTTCTATGCCCCATTGCCTATATATCTTATTTCCTAGTTGCATGCAAAACCTTTTTTTGTTGTTATTTTTGAACATCTGCTTTAAAACTTTTGAGTTCCAAATTTTCTCCCCTCTCCTCCGCACCCACCCTCCCTA
Organism: Phalanger gymnotis; assembly: GCA_028646595.1. Lineage (NCBI taxonomy): Eukaryota > Metazoa > Chordata > Mammalia > Diprotodontia > Phalangeridae > Phalanger > Phalanger gymnotis. The sequence continues at coordinate 11,226 of JAQQSZ010010805.1, forward strand.
AGAAGGCAAGCCATTAAACATAGGCCACGTGTGTATCATTATGCAAAACCCTTCCACAATACTCATGTTGTGAAAGACTAACTATATTTTGCTCCTTCCTAGCCTATCCACCTTTATTCAATTTTCTCCCTTGACTCTGTCCCTTTTTGAAAGTGTTTGCTTTTGATTACTTCTTCCCCCTATCTGCCCTCCTTTCTATTGTCCCCCCTTTCTTATCGCCTTCCTCCTTCTTTCCTGTGGGGTAAGATACCCAACTGAGTGTGTATGTTATTTCCTCCTCAGGTCAAATCCAATGAAAGCAAGATTCACTCATTCCCCCTCACCTGCCCCTCTTCCCTTCCTATAGAACTGCTTTTTCTTGCCACTTTTATGTGAGAGAATTTACCCCATTCTATCTCTCCCTTTCTCCCTCTCTCAATATATTCTTCTCTCATACCTTAATTTTATTTTATTTTTTTAGATATCATCCCTTCATATTCATATTCATACTCACCCTGTGCCCTCTGTCTATATATGTATGTGTGTGTGTGTGTGTGTGTGTGTGTGTATTCTCTTCAGCTACTCTAATCTCTAATACTGAGGTCTCATGAATTATATACATCGTCTTTCTATGTAGGGATGTAAACAAAATAGTTCAACTTTAGTAAGTCCCTTATGATTTCTCATTCTTGTTTACCTTTTCATGTTTCTCTTGATTCTTGTGTTTATTCAGCTCTGGTCTTTTCACTGAGAAAGCTTGAAAATCCTCTATTTCATTGAAAATCCATATTTTGCCTTAGAGCATAATACTCAGTTTTGCCGGGTAGGTGATTCTTGGTTTTAATTCTAGCTCCATTGACCTCCGGAATATCATATTCCAAGCCCTTTGATCTCTTAATGTGGAAGCTGCTAGATCTTGTGTTATCCTGATTGTGTTTCCACAATACTCCAATTGTTTCTTTCTGGCTGCTTGCAGTATTTTCTCCTTGACCTGAGAATTCTGGAATTTGGTGACAATATTCCTAGGAGTTTTTGAGATGTTTTTCAAGAGGCAATCGGTAGATTCTTTCAATTTCTATTTTACTCTCTGGCTCTAGAATATCAGGGCAATTTTCCTTGATAATTTCTTGAAAGATGATGCCTAGGCTCTTTTTTTTTGATCATGGCTTTCAGGTAGCCCAGTAATTTTAAAATTCTCTCTCCTGGATCT